>PVIR01033379.1:0-17941 GCA_004026965.1 Petromus typicus | reverse complement strand
ACTAGGTATTTGGTATAGGACAGAAAGGGGAAAGTCTCTCCCAGGGAAAATAGTATGAGCTCCTGATATTCCACACATGTAGACATAAACTTCTACACACACATGTAGTTCTATCATGCTGGTGGTTAAATACTCTAAGGAATGATTATATAAAATTGACATGTATTGTACTGGTATGCTTCTAGTATTTTAATATATTCTGAGATTTCATGAAATACATTCTATCTCTATAACATTTACTTTAATAAAAGTTAATTTGGTCTTAATTCTGGCACCTTATTTTGTTATAGTTTCTATTTTTATATCTGCTTTTTAAAAAATATTTTATGCTCATTTTCTGTTTGGAGATTTTCCTTCTCATTCTAGTAGTTACTTCTACTGAATCTGTGCTAGTCCTGTTATTATTCAGATAATATGAATATTGCTAACACTTACATTCTGTTTTGAGGTATAATACGACCAAAATTTCCAGAGAAGCTGGTCACAGAAGGGAGCTACTCAAGGTGGACATATCAAAGGTGAGTTGTGCAAATCCAGGTCCCAGCTGATCTTTGAGAAATATATTTTTCTCAAAGTCAACCAATCCAATTTTTTTTTTTTTTTTGAGACAGGGTCTCCCTTTGTAGTTCAGGCTGGCCCTGAGCTCAGCCTCAAACTCACATCACAGCAATCCTCCAGCCTCTGCCTCCCAGGTGCTGGGATTACAGGCGTGAGCCACCACGCCCGGCACTGTGGTATGTGGCACTGACTGCTGCTGGGTGTGAGTCTCCACGGCCAGTATTGTATGTGGTTACTGGGGTAATCACTCGGGCCCTGGCAATTGCAAGACAGGCGCCAGAACCACTGAGCTAAATCCCCGGCCCAATTAATCCAATTTTTATTGGGTCTGGGATGCCCTATGAATATAGGTCCTCTTATGAGTTCCTCATGTTATAATTTTAATAAAAAACTCAAATTAATAAAAGGGTAAGATACCTCTGTCCTCAAAGATGCTGTTTATTATATTTTGCCTTATCTTTACAATCTTTCTAGATATGCACAAATAACAGTATATCCTAGTGACACTGTATGAAAGATCTTTATTTTTCAGAGTAATTTAAGACAATAAAAAAGGTAAAGTCTATACCATGTTACTAAATTATCTATAGTAGTCTACATATTTTATAGTATCACATGTTTATACATACGGCAATTGGAAATAAGAGATTACCTTTTTGGCTTTCTATTGCGGGCTACAAGTTTTAGAAGTCCTGAACCTATGAAGGCAGTATAAGAAAAATCATCATTTGAAACTTCAGAATAGTCTCTTTACAGTATACATTATATTAAAAAAAAAAAAGTCAAGATACTCGTTTTGTTCTGTTTATTTCTTTGAGGGCTGGGGAACAGGTAACAAAAAATTTGTTTTCTACTTTAAAGAGCTTTTCCAAAGACTGAGGATTTGTTTTTAACACACGCGAACATGGGAACCCTGTTCTCAGGGCTCTGATGACAATCTAAATTTAAGGTCATCTATATGTGTTTTCTGAAACCCAGTATGTTTATTTGGACATACGGTTAAATTTACATAAGAAGGAAAAGAACTGCCACTTTGGCTTCAAAATTAAATTTACAATAAATCCCAAATTCAACTTGTCTTTAATTGGGTCTGAACTTACTGCTAATGGACTGATCAGATATGACGGCCTCAACTGCGGAATCTTAGGAAACTGCAATAAACAGAGGGACCACTGACTCAAAGAACTGTGCCTCCAACAAGGGAAGGGGGGAAGAATTCTAAGTCCACATGCCAAGTTCAGTACAAAATATCAACAATCTCCTCTTTCTTTTGATATCTATAAACACATAATTGAAAGGGATAAGAGTTATATGTTAAAAAGTGCACGGAAAAGTCAGAATTTTTTTCATTATATTTGCCGCTTATTCTATTTCAATAAAAGCTTATAGAGAAAATAACCACTTAAAGGAAAAGCATGGTTACATTGTTCAGAATTTCTTGATCACACAAGAAACAATAAAGAACGCCTGTAATCCCCCTCAGGATGCTGAGGCAGGAGGATTGCCACAGTTCAAGGGCAGCCTGAGCTACATTGCAAGACCTTGTCTCAAAAAAAGGGTGAGGATCAACTACCCTGGTTTATATTTAATCACCTGTCTCGAATCAGACCACTCCACAAGTTAAACATCTACAATGTGCTTTGAAAATTCAAAGCAGAGAGGAAAATTATACAAAGCCAGAAACTTCATCATACATTTAGACAGACGTTTGCTTGTAGTTTTTGGTGTCCAAAACCTTTTTTCCACACATTGCACAGATTCCTGAAACAAGAGAACAGGTGAACAATCAAAACCTAGTATGAACTGTTTGGATTATTTCTGTCAAGCCTGAAGCTTAAAGTATTATTGAACGGTACTGGAAATGAGAAAAAGAAAAACACATTTTAATTATGAACATGTTTTAAGTTCTATTTTGAAAAAAAAGTATCTTGCAGTATTAACAAAGGCTATTATTTTTCTGTCATCCAAATGGGCGGCAAATTAATTAGGCTGGACAATAACAGAAAAGTGGTATTAAAAGAAACTTACCTTTTTTGTAGGCACAGCCTTGGCAATAATGAGAACCTGGCTGGTGCACAGAACTTTTACAAATTCTGCAAGTGGAGAACTTATTCTTCCCATATGGATCGAATCTAGAAATTGTTTAAAAAAAACAAGGTATAGTACAATGAAAACACACTTCAACCCACGTAAGCAACACCCAGGAATAAGCCGTGCTTCCCAGTCCCTTTCTACTTCCATGGCTGACGGGAGCCCCCTGTGCTTCTTCCCTACAAGCTCCACTTACACAGTGTTAGCTGCATTCACTCCCAAACCTGCTCTCGTCACTTGCATAGGTTACTCTATTTGTGTGATATAAATACTAGGAAAGCTGATGAGATATGAGTGCAAAGCAGGGACTGACTGCACAGAAGTAACTGTTTTGGGTCAACCAGGTGAGTGCAAACCATTAAAGTGCCGCTGAGTTAGGTAAAGTAAACAGAAGTGTTGAAAATGAGGAGAAAAACTAAATGGAAGGACTCCATGCTTTGCAAGTGTCAGTGTTTGCTCCACTCTAAAGATAACAAAGAGATATAGCCTGGTTATAAACTGCAGGAGAAAAATGACATAGAACTCCCATCATTAGACCTCTACTCAACACATCTTGCATCTAGGGGCCGGGGATTTAGCTCAGTGGTTCAGCATCTGCCTGGCAAGTGCAAGGTCCTGAGTTCGATCCCAGATACCACATACCTCAATACTGGGTGCGGTGGCTCATGAATGTAATCCCAGCACTTGGCAGGCAGAGGCAGGAAGACTTCTGTAAGTTCAAGGCTAACTTGGGCTACATAGTGAGTTCAGGGCCAGTGTGAACTACAAAGTGAGATCCTGTCTCAAAAACAATTGAAAAAAAAAAAAAGATTTTGCCATCTAGTACCAATGATGGATGGGTGCATCTATGTTACATGCACCTTCTAAGGACAGCCTACATTTATGGCCATTTTCAATGAACTGCCACAATCTTTTGGCTACCAGGGCTTCTAAAACACAAAAATGTCATCACATAGTGACTGGAATGTAAAACAACATCAGGAGAACTGGTTTTCACTTGGTAATGACTCTCTGATTTAAAATTGCTTCCCTAGGGCCGGGGATTTGGCTCAGTGGTTCCGGCGCCTGTCTTGTAAGCACAAGGGCCCTGGTTCGATACCCAGTAACCACATAACAATACTGGGCATGGAGACTCACCCCAGCAGCAATCAGTACCACATATCACAGTGCCGGGTGTGGTGGTTCACACCTGTAATCCCACCACTCGGGAGGCAGAGGCAGAGGCAGAGGCAGGAGGACTGCTGTGATGAGTTGCAGGCTGAGCTCAGGGCCAGCCTGAATCACAGAGTCAGACTGTCTCAAAAAAAACCTTAAAAAAAAAAATTGCTTCCCTACCACAGAATGAGTTTTGTAACTTTGTCACAGAGGCCTAGGGCTGGCTTTTTCTCTTGGGTACATGAAACAGCTCATTTTCAAAGATTAGCTTGACCAAACCCAAAGAACAGCACTTTACTCCCTGCAATAGGAGACACACACTGTTCTTTTCAAAAAGCTCAATTTATCTGGGCCTGTATGCCTAGAGATTTCTTTTACTTAAAATCATATTTTATCATTCTAAGATATATAATGTACTATAGATTTGATGTAATATAGAGGTATACTTTCTAAAGAGAGATATTTAGAATACCCAAAAGTAATAGCTACTTTTTAATAATATCATAATAAATTTGGTAAAGCGCAAGTACATAAAAATGTACAATCTGTTTATAATAACAGACAACAAAAACTGAATAGTGTTATAAAACAATAAGTCAGTCAATAACATATAGTGTGATGCTGTACTGAAGACTGAGTCTTCTGTGCTGCTTTAGATCCATTTTTTAATAAGCATTTACTATATGCCAGGCACTATATATAGTGAAAGCTTTATTAATGTTATTATTTATAATCTTTGGAATGATGTCATTTATTCATTTCGCAAATATTTCAGCACTTACTGTTCTAAATATTAGAGATGAATATACCAAGTGAGAGCCCTAACCATATCTAACTGACAAACTAGCAGGAAAAAATAAACATTAAATAAGAAATAATAAATAAGAAATTGAATAAATAAATAAGAAAGTAATCTAATACAAAGCGAGTTTATCCAGACAGCAGTAAGTGTTATAGAGAAGATTCACACAGAATGTGGAGATCAGGGAGAAGAGAAAAGATTGACTCAAATGTTGACTAGGGATTCTTTGTTGAGCATGTGACACTTAGGAAGCATCCGAGTTGGCACAGATCTCTTTAGACTTGAAAGGGTTTGGCATATCTAATAAGGACAGTATACAATGAATGAGGAGTGTGGTACAATATTCCACACCAAGGGAGGACCTTATAATAACACGTAAGGACTTAGATTCTACTCTATGGGAAAAAGAAAACCACTGGAGGCCTTCTGTTTTACTTCTGATTACTTTGGTGCTGGAGACTGAATCCAGATCCTTGGACTCTATGTAAGAACTTTAGCAAAGAGAGACATTTCCAGCCCCACTGGATGGTATGAAGAAAAGAAACTATATGCCCTTTCTAAAATACCATCATGGTTGCTATGAGACATCTACAGGTTACAAGAGAAAAAGCAGGAAATGGCTAGAAATTATTTCTGTATATAAGAAATAAGTGGTTTGCACCAGGATAACAGTAATGAAATGGACAGAAAAAGGTGAATTCGTTATACTTTAGAGGTAGATGCAAAGAAGCTGCTGTTGAATACAGGAAGTGGGGAAAGAGAAGAATTAGTAGCTTCTAGCCTTGAACAACTTGATTGGATGGTGGTGACACTTATTATAAGAATGAAAAAAAAAAGACACTGCTTTTAGACATCAATGTAAGTCAGGTGAGCAGTTAGATATAGGGTTGGAGCTCAGAGAAGTCAGATCAGTGTTATAGATTTGGGGGCTATTAACCAGTTTCAATTTTTTTTGTTTTTAGAGACAGGATCTCACTTTAGAGTTCAGGCTGGGCCTAAACTCACTCTGTAGCCCATGCTAGCCTCAAACTCACAGCAGTCTTCCTGCTTCTGCCTGCCGAGTGCTGGGATTACAGGTGTGAGCCACCACACCTAGGATTGTGGTATGTGGTACTGGGGATCAAACTCAGGACCTTGAACTTTCCAGGCAGATACTGGAACCATGGAGCTAAATCCCTGGCCCAACTTGTAGTTTCAATAGAAAAAAAAAGTCTAGGAATGAGTTCTGGGGCATTGGATAGAGAAGGAATGGCTAGGGCTGGGAGGAGCCCATGACAGTGGAGCATCCCAGAAGAGAATGAAGAGTTACTTAAAAGACTTGTTAGGAGGTAAAGCCCGGTAAGAATAAAGACGTGGCCATTACTGTTGAAGGCCATTTGTGATCATAAAGAGAACATTTTCTGGGCTGCAAGTATGAGTTGAGTGGCTGGAGAGAACGAAACTTAAGGACAGTAAAAAAGCGTCAAGGTTTTAGATAACTTCTGATGTCAAAAGAAATGAGGAAACTGGGACAGCTAGAAAGGTTCATGGAATTATTTTTTGTTCTGGTACCAAGGACCAAACTCAGGACCCTGAACCTGCCAGCCAGGCACAGTGCCATTGAGCTACATCTCTAGCCCAGTTTATGGGATTCTTAAGACTGGATAGTGTGGTGTCAAAAAATTGTTTTTAAGACAGGAGACATTTTTATTGCCCATTCTCAGATGAAAAAGCAAAGTTCAGAAAGGTTAAGAAACTGGTATGAGGGCTAGGAATGTAGCTCAATGGCACCACATCTGCCAAGCAAGTGCAAGGTCCTGGGTTTGATTTCTAGTAGGGAGAGGTAAATAAATAAAAAGAAACTGGTTTAATTTGCATAGGATCACTGGCATGACAGGGACAGAATCCCAATAGGTATAGATTCCAATTTAGGCTTGATTCTAAAGTTTACATATAATCTTTTCACATTTCCCTGTTGATTCTGATTTGTAGAATAATTAGGAAACAGGTAAAATAAAAGTCATGCTTTCTGGTAAAATGTCACATTAAAATTTAGTATTAACATTAGTATTACACTGTAATACTAATACTAGTATTACGCTGAAGTATTACCACGAAGACAGAGTGAGCCAGCTGGTTATATCAGATAGCATGCCTCTGTGTGTGAGGAACTACCTAATTCTGTGTTTATCACAATGAAATGATATATAACAAATTCTCTCCAGTAGCCTTAAATATTTAAAAAGGACTGGAAATTTACTACTGTTCTATGGATGCTCATACCCACCTTGCCTTTTTTGAAGTCAAGGCTTTATTTTCATTCAGTTTTCTTCCACCACTCTCTGTATTAAAATATACATATGTTTTAGTGAGTTACTTCTATATATTTCACATATAACATCCACTATCCAGCTATTAGTTAAAAAGTTCATTCTTTGGCTACCAATAGAATACCCTACACCTAAATTTTAAAAACCTTCATTTAATAGCCAAGTTCTTAAGGTGCTACTTAAAACAAATATTTATTAGGGAAACAAGAATGTTTATAAGATGCATTAATTCTATTTCTCAGATTCAAATCAAGATTTTAGGAATAGATCTGTATTTTCTCTACTGTAAAATCTAGAAGTCTTCAGCTTTGTGTTACAGACTTTGATTGTAAGTATTTTTTCTCCTTCCCTTTGAAAACATACTATACGTATTCAATGTTAATGAAGGTAAAGACAGTTTTGATTTGTTACAGAATGTAAAATTAGGTGAGGACAGTAAATAAATGACTAAGTGCTTAGTCAAATACTAAGATGTAGTTATCACTTGAAAATCATTTATCAATTTTCTTTTCTCCTATCTACTATATTAGAGATCCATACATGTAACTGAGAGAACTAAGCAGAAAACATTAAATCATTGGGGGATTCAGTATTTTTTAGTGTTTAATCCATAAACTACATTGAACACATAATGCATTTTACAAAGCTAAAACAGTATTTTCACTAAATGTCTGAGTCAATTTCTGTTTACTAAAAGAAAAAATACCTGTGGTATTCCTTGCACCATCTTTCCATGTGTCTGGTGTAATAACAGTACCAAGTTTCTTTTCACCTGTTATAACAACACAGAAAAAGGGAAGTACCATTCATTAATAAATATACTATTTCATACTTGAGGTCATAACAGTATCAGTCATACTGCAGAGTGAGCTTATAAATGAAGTAGAGGTCCATGAGCTGAGACTCAAGAAATTAAGTGTGGCGCAATGGATAAATGACCCTCGTAAAATTCGTAGAATAAGATGGTTTACAATAGGCTTTCACTGTTCATACTTTAAAGAAATTTGATGAATCTGTTCATTCTATAAAAATATAAATAAACCACTATACAAAGTCTTGAGAAGAATAAAACCAGGAATCAGAGAAAGATTTTAGGACTACATGTAAGTTCATTAATTTCTCTTAACAGCCGTCCACAATTTGAGTTAAGGTGGACCTTACGAAATACGTGGTATTGTATATGAAAGTGCGTGCGTGTGTGAGTGTATGTGGCGGGTAATGGATGTGTTGAGGCCAAGTACTTCTTGCAAGACAGTTAAATGGATTCAGAAGCATAAAGCAAGACCAAAAGAAAATCACTAAACTTGGTCATTAGGAGATCACTGATGAACTTCTTAGAGTTTTATAGTAGTGCAGAAAGTCAGTCTATAAAGTGGTAAGGAATAACTGTGCAAATTGGAAGCAACAAACATAATCAAGTGTTTAAAACAATTTATGATGCAGAGAAAGAGCTAAAAAGAGAACTGAGGCAGTGGTTTGACTGCAGCTTTAGGCCTGAGAGATATCTCAGCTTATTCATAGGATGAGACCAATGAGATGACAGATTGGATATTAAAAATGATGCAGGGCTAGCCAGGCGTGGTGGCTCATGTCTGTAATCCCAGCACTTGGAAGGCAGGATCACCAAGAGTTTGAGGCTAGCCTGGGCTACCTAGTGAAGTAAGGACCAGTATGAACCACAAAGTGAGACCCTGTCTCAAAACAAAACAAAACCAAAAAACCCCCCAAAAAACAAAGGCCAGATTTTCAGAAGAGAAATAAAAAATAGAAGAACAGGGAACGACCACGAAAGATACACATCATGTTCTAGAACCAAATATGTTTTTAATATCATACTGGATTCTGAATTTCAAAATTTTTACATATCTTGGTAAATTAATTTTCAGAATTTCCCCTTGGAATAAAGTACTTCTACTGTAAAAAAGAATTAAAAACATCAAGCGAGAGCTGGGGATTTAGCTTAGTAGATCCAGTACCTGCCTTACAAATGCAAAGTCTGGAGTTCAGTCCCCAATAACCACACCCCACAATACTGGACGTGGTGGTTCACACTCAGGTGGAACCTGAATTTGGCTCTTCGACTTCCAGTTCCCCTTGCCCCGACACCTGCGCTCTTTGCCCTTCTCAGGTTCCTCGCTGCCTCCCAGCACTCGGGAGGCAGAGGGAGGAGGACTGCTGTGAGTTTGAGGCTTGCCTGGACTACACAGTGAGCTCTGGGTCAGCCTAAACTACAAAAGTGAGACCCTGTCTCAAAAAAAAAAAAAAAGACATTAAGTAAAACAAGGCAGGATTCTAGCCTTCTAAAGTTAAAATGTACAGAACTATAAAAGAACTGAAAGACCTCGATAAAGTAACACTTGCAAGAACGCTATAACCTAAGACTCTATGGCAGATTTACAATCTAAAGACATTTATACTACTAATGAAACACACAAAACCCAAAATAATTGCTTAAGGACAGAGTAGAGGGTGTAAATAACAAAAAACTTAAGTGTCTGTTTGCTTGTTTTTTTACTTAAGGCAGGGTCTCGCTATGCTATCATGCTGGCCTCATACTCACAGTCATCCTCCTACCTCAGCCCTCCTGAGGATTACAGGGATGCACCAGCATGCCCCTGTAATAAAGTGTCTTTTGAAGGATGAAAATGTTCTAAAATTGGTTATGGTCATGTTTGTGTGAATGTATCAAAAACCACTGAACTGTATTTTTTAACTGACTGAACTGTATGGCTTATGAATTACTAGTTTTTTGAAGTTCAATGTAAGACAACTCTGGTATATGGCATATAATTTATGAAGAAATAAGTTTCACTCTTCCCCATGAAGAATGGAGTAGAGTTTAAGTCCAAGGGTTACATACTGGGGGAGGCTGTGACAGAAGTGTAAGTCTTCGAGTATACACTAGGGCATTTTTATACTAGACATTATCTACATTATTTCATAAAACTCTACAAATTATGTACATTCTCATCTTTCAGATTAGAAAATAGGGGCCAAGAAATATTAAGTAACCTGTCCATGCACATTCTTTTACCAACATAGAATTCTGTATGAAACCCATGGATGGCTGTACTCAAAGTTCTACCGGTGTAGGGGTTACAGACAAAATGAATCACGTTTACTGGACAATAACTTGGACAACACGAGGAGTTGAAACCTTGTCACAGAACAGCCAGACATGGCTAGCCTGAGGAAAAAGACAGGTGAATATGAGAGCTGTTTTTATTCACACAAACAACTTTTGAGGTTTTAAAAAAATTAAATACTTTCAGAAATTGTAGAGCCCAAATGACTCCATTTTGAAATCTAAATTCCATTCGCCCCTTAGAACTACCTGTTTTTCTTAACTCCATTAGAACCGCAGTAAACATTTGCCATTCCTTCGTTATCTCAGAACAAACTATGTACACTTTGATCCTTACCTCATTTCCTTTCCTGTGATCTGAACAAACTGCTGACTTACCACAAAAGAAAACAAGTTATAAAATATAAATCAGATGAGGGATGAAGGGGGAAGGCAGTGCGGAAAGGGGGGGAACAAGAGGGATCTATGTAATCTGTAAAACACTATGAAAACACTGCCCCATTTCGGGGTCTCTGACTTTGCTCAGCAGACCAGCCGCACGCTGTGTTAATAAAGTGCCTTTGTACTTGCATATGAGTTTGGACTTATTTCGGAGTGGAGATTTCAGGACCCAACAAAATCTCAAGCATCAGATTTACTGAGTGCTAACTACAGGGAGGAAAGACTGTTCACTTAAAATTAAAATTCAACTGAGCGTTCAAATTTTTAAATTAATTTTACATCTGACAACTCTAGACGCTAACAAAGTGATTTCGAAAAATTCATTTGAAGCCTGATGGAGTCAATTAAGAAGCTGCTGTAACTGTTGAGATCTGAAGTTAATGCGAGATCAAGGAGATGGAGAACAGATCCATTCTGAAGACAAAATGCACAGGTCTATCTGGTCATGGGAAGGGCAAAGAATGATCATAGGGCTGGGTAGTAGGACAAAGACTGGAATCAGACCTGTGGGTGACAGAAAGGAAGAAAGGGCCAAGTTCCCAAGAGGATCTAGTTAGGTACTCCCAGCCTTCACCCACAGAAACGATCTTGTAACTCACACTTTTCGCACACCATCCTTCCACCGACTGTCCTCTCAACTGCAGAAGCTCCGGCAGCTTGAAAACATCAACACAACAAGCAAAGAAGGTTCCCCTTCCGGCGACGTCAGCCCATTTCCGGCCCTGAGTCTTCCGCTCCCTCCCGTCTCACACCTGGAGGGCGGGGGGGAATCAAGGCGCAAGGATGGGAGGACTAAAGATGGGCGGGGCTCCTGTATAGGACCGCCCTCTCCCTTCTGTGATTGGTTGTGCGGCCCTTGCCCCACAGCAGAACCCGCGCCTGCGCAGAGGCCAAAGCGGCCCTTCGCACCTGATGGTGGAAGGCAGTAGCTCCTCCTTCCCTTACACGGGCGGGAGAGTTAGGTAAGCCCCGCGGGGAGCTCCGGGCACGTTGCGCTCGCCGCAGGTGGGTGCACGCTACCCTAGCCAACTGCAGGAGAGCCCACGAGCCTCGTGGGCTGGTCCGCGCCGGGGCTGGTCCGCGTCCCCTGGCCGCTGGAGCGCCACCCGTCGGGCGTGATCCCGGGGCTGCCCTGAGGAAGCCTCCGTGGAACCTGAGTTTGGCTCTTCGATTTCCAGTTCCCCTTGCCCCGACACCTGCGCTCTTTGCCCTTCGTAGGTTCCTCGCCGCCCGCCAGCCGAACCCTGAGTGTCTCGAGTCGGCAGCCCCGTGGAGGCGCCTTCCCTCTCCGGGGCCTTGGACCCGGGCCAGCTCCGGCCGCTGTGACAGCCGCTCTCCCGGGAGCCCGAGGTCTCACGGTGCCGGCTCCGAGCACCGCCGCGCTCTTCACCTGCCCGAGTTTGGTGCTGCTCGCACCTTGTTTGCTGACAGTACCGGGATTCTCTCTGGAGAGAATCGATTCCGGACCACCACCCCTGCCCCCGGGCCCGACTTTGAGTGGGGAGTGGAGAATCTGAGTAACTTTTCCTTCGTTCCTTCTTACAAAGGTGCTTTCCCCGACCCTGGGTCTGTCTTCATATTAAAGACGCTACGGTTTGAAATGGCGTTAGTGCGTGGGGCTTTGGTTGTGTCTCCTAACTAGTTCATCCTGTTTCCCTATCGGTAAACTATGTGCCTTTGAAAAGTGATTGTATGAATTAAGTGAAGGTTATTAGGATAACGTGCCTATTCACTCCTTCTTCTTTCACCCTAGTACCCTCTTCCCCCAATTGTGTGTGTGAGTAATGTATTATGTTTTTCCAAGATGTTTGTATTTTCTGGAATTTTCACTCCAATTTAACATTAACTATACATAAAGTCATTACTTAACTTTAGTCAGTACAGTTATGAGCTCTGTTAGGTCATTTAAATATGGTACATATAGTTTAGAGACACTTTTTTTTCCCCTCCTCCCACTCATGTTCTACTTTTGATTGGAATCTAGCACCTGGAACAGACCTTGTCGTTTTGGTATTTCTGGAACATTGGGAATTCCTAGTTTACCATAATGCCTATCGAACTCTCCGTTGCCCTGACCACCATTTGATTATGAAGTGTGTACTTGATGTTACTTGGCATTTTGTGGAGAATGTGAACTGTGATGTTAGGAATAAAAAACATCAACAATTTAGCCAAAATGTACTCACGGGTATCTAGAATGCATAGGTTTTATTTTCATTTGGGCAGACCATTTAATCCATGCAGCTGGCTTCCTCTATGATTTTGACCAAAAAACTGAACTGCTTAATTATTCCTAATGCGAGACACTTTTGCAGAAACTACTTACAAATTTTTAAGAAATTAGTAACTTTTTCGTTAGATTCTGAAAGACGTTTGTGGCATACTAATGTAACATAACATGTTTTGAAAGATACGTTTTCTATAGAAAATAGACTTTCGTTCTTGGCATATTTTTAGGAATTTAAGACAATGGGAAAGTCATATTTATGTGTTTTTCTTTTCTTTATTTTTCATTAGGCAGCTACAGAAACACCATGAAAGACACTGATATCAGGACACTACTATATGCTCATTTTCTGTGCATATTTTCCATAATTCTAAGTGTCCTTTTTCCATCATTCTTCGTGGAGAATTTCTCAGTATTGGACACACACTTGACGTGGTTGAGTTCCTGTTTCCTTTTTGTAACTTCAGCCAATTTTGTATTGTATTTCATACCAAAGCCAAATGCATCCTCTAAAAGAAGTTCATTATCACATAAGGTAAGGATTACTTCTTAATAATCAATTGTTGGTGGAGATAGTGTTTCTTTACTGGAAGAATAAGTATTTGTCAAATCCTAAGGTTATTCATGATGTGTAAAGGGTACATTTTTTAAAAAAAATCAGTAGCTTATTATTTACTGTCAAGTGTCTATAGTGTTTGATGGATTCTTGCCATCCATTAATTCTGAAATTATGACTTCTTCCATGATATTATAGTAATGTAGATCTGTATAGTCTCTGTTTCACATCATCATTGAAGATAAGTACATGTGGTCATCTGTCCTTAAATATGATTTTGGAAGACACTGCAGTTTATTTTATTTTACATTTCCAAATGATAGTTTTCCAGGAATTGCAAAATAACTTACTGTGGTCACCTATTTTAAATATGACCTTTCTTGACAAAACAGTTAAAAGTTTTCAAATGTCAGAATCAATTTTATAGAATATTCACTACACAATAATACTTGACTTTTATCTTAAATTGAAAAGTTTTCACATTCCATATTATGTATAAGCTCTTTGTTACTGCCTTGTGCTTTAAAAGACTTAATATATGTTTTATAATTTAATCTTAAGACCCAAATATAGTCAGTTCCATACATGAGCCTGTTAGTAGATATTTAGGTCCATATATATACATATATGGTTCATGTAATGTAAATGTAATTTGGAAAATTATTGAGTATTTTGCTTTTTCAGTGCAGTTTTCTCAGAAGTGTTGTTTTAAAATGAAAAAAAAAATTATCCATTTTCTTCAGACATTTCGTGTGCAATGACACATGATAAAAATTTTTGAATCTTAATACTCTACTAGCAGTAACTCATAAATGTTAACAAAATGGCTCAATACATGGCATAGAATGAGAAATCTTTTTTTATTCTCGTTGCTTGGGTCAGTTGGATACAGGTGTATTCTGCCTTGTAGGCTTTTTTTTTTTTTAGACTCACTTTTGTGGTTGAGGCTGGCCCTGAACTCAGCCTCAAACTCACAGAAATCCTCCTGCCTCTGTCTCCTGAGTGCTGAGATTATAGGCATGAGCCACCATCCCCGACACTGTGGTATGTGGTTCTGATTGCTGGTGAGCATGAGTCTCCATGCCTGGCATTGTTGTATGTGGTTACTGGGGATCGAACCTGGGCCCTTGTGCTTGCAAGAGAGGCGCTGGAACCACTGAGTGAAATCCCCAACCCCCTTTGGCTTTTTTACCATTACAATTACAGCTGTGTGACTGGGAATAAGCCTTTGATCTTATTTGAGGCTACCCTACAAAGAGCAGTCAGCTGTTTTACCATATGGGGACAGGTTGTACTTGTAAATAAAATAGGAGAATATGTTAGCCTTTACACATTCTTTTCAGTCCTTAAATGATTTCTCTTTCAGGTAACCAGATTTTTGAAGTGCTGTGTCTACTTTCTTGTGTCTTGTTTCACCTTTCATGTGATTTTTGTGCTATATGGAGCACCACTAATTGAGTAAGTCTGAAATTTTTACCTTAAATTTGTACTTTAAAACACTAAACAGTGTGCTAACTCTCTTGGCAATTGGGGGAAAACCATGCTGGGATTAATCAATGGGTTAGGATTGGATAGCAGTATCATCATTCTTCTTTGGCACTGTCTTACTTTTAAAAAAGAATAAAATGGGGATTTAGCTCAGTGGTTCCGGCGCCTGTCTTGCAAGCACAAGGGCCTGGTTCGATCCCTGGTTAACCATATACCATACTGGCCGTGGAGACTCATGCCCAGCAGTATCAGTACCACATACCACAGTGCTAGACGTGGTGGCTCACACCTGTAATCCCAGCACTTGGGAGGCTGAGGCAGGAGGATTGCTGTGATGTGAGTTGGAGGCTGAGCTCAGGGCCAGCCTGAACTACAAAGCGAGACCTTGTCTCAAAAATTAAAAAAGAAAAAAAAAAAGGAAAAAGAGTAGAATAACTTAATTCATTAAATGCTTCTACTACTTAGCCTTCTGCTACCCAGCTTTATATTGGGAGGAAGAAGAAAGAAAAGCCAAGAAACTGTTAATACTATATTACTAAATGTTTGGTTTTAGAACCTCTGAGGGAACTTACTATCATGATACATATAAGTTGGCTATAATTAACATAACAATTCTTCATAAATGTGGTTCTGAAGTAAATGTGACCCTAAGGAAAGTCAATAGAGCCCTGCATTCAAATAGGTAATAAAAATGTTTATAGGTAAAATTTAATGCAGTACTTTTCAAAACTGACCAACTTCAAATCAGTAGAAACTAAGTCCATGAACATTTCTTACATAAATATTTATTATAGCTTGGGAAACTATAATAGCTATGTGTCCAGTTACATATGTATATTATACATAATTGTATATACATACATTAAACCAATAAGTTGTTTTCTGGATAGGGAGGGCAAGACCTTTGTTGTGGGAAAAGTTAGTTCCTAGGAACAGTAGTTCTCACAGTGAAAAACAAGTTCTCAGCATTAACTTTGTTTATTTAGACAAGATTTCACTGTGTTGGCTTGGTTAATTTATGGTATTTTATCTCAGCTTTTGAAAGAATTGGGATTACAGGCATGTGCCACTGCCCTGGCGGATCAACATCAACATATGCAAATTCCTGGGCCTCAGTCAGAAATTCTAGGGGAGGAGCCTTCCCATCTTCTGTTTCCGCTCTCCACGTAGTTCCAAAATCAGTTAAAAATTGAACCACTGACTGTAGAGAAAGTTCCAGAAACTATTGTAAAAAAGCTAGTTAGGTAGAAAGTAAGTTTCTTGCACTGGAAGTCTTTTTATGGACATTAGAGTTTTTAACATTTCTGAAATCAATCATTAAAGGCAGATATTTGTTAGATTTTTGGGTTTTTGGGGTTTGTTTTTTGTGTTGGTGGTACTGGAGAGCAAACTCAGGCCCTTGTGCTTCCAAGGTAAGCACAGTCCCACTTGAGCTAAATCCCCAGGCCCTGTTAGATTGATTTTTAAAGCTTGCATTTCAGTAGTAAAATTATAGTCATCATTTTAATGAGATGTGTATAACTTTTCAAAGTAAAGTATAAAAAATACTTTTTTATTAAAATGTGTATGTGAACCTTTAACATGTTTTTAAAAATTAACAAAGTTTTTTTTTTCTAGGTTGGTGTTAGAAACATTTTTATTTGCAGTTACTTTGTCTACTTTTACTACTGTCCCTTGTTTATGTTTGCTAGGACCAAACCTCAAAGCATGGCTAAGAGTTTTCAGTAAAAATGGGTAAGTTTTAATTTTATATTTTAGTGATGTTAGCCATTTACATGGTTCTCAAAGATGTCTACAGGAACCCGTGTACGGTAGGTAGGGCAAGGAAGAAACAATTTCAGAGGGACCCGAGCAACAGAAGTACATGCCCTCTCTCCATGTTAGCAAGATCAGCTCTGCTTTTTTTCTGTGTGATACAATTTTACTTAGCCGTTTGTCTGAAAAAGAAAAATAGTTTCTGCCACCAAAATAAAGCTTTGAAAATTACTGGGATAATTTAGAGCATAATAAAGTACTACAAGTAAAATTGCTTACATCCATTTCATAATGTAGAATTGGGTCCACAATCTAAAACTGTTTTGTGCAGCAATCATTTCATGTTTAGCCTGTCTCGTGATAAGATATTAGAGTACAGATTTCACGGGATTTCATTTCCTTAGCAGCTTTGTATTTTTAATGTAGGTAAGTTAAAATTTTAGCCTTTTCAGAGGCCTTGCAATGATATATACAAGAAATGGTTGAGTTCTATCTAAGAAAACTAGAAAATAATTTTGGGCTCTTAATTTTGTCTTGCTTATCACCCAGCAGTAAACACAGCTTGAACACCTACTCTACTCTATGTTATGCTCAGCTCTATGTATATTCCAAAATATTAGGATGATTTTTTTTTTCCCCTGAAGAGCTTGTATGTTCAAGAGAATGAATAAACAGTATGAGATTAAGATTATAGGAATCCAGCAATCTGTGTTGTAGGAACTGAGAGGAGTAGGAGGTCAGAGAAGAGTAGAACTAGAAAAGGCAATGATTTATAATAGACTTGGATCAGAAAAGAAATCGGTGAAAGGAATGTGCTAGAAATGAATGAAATCATAGAGGCTTAGATAAACTTGGTGTTTTTGTGGAATTTGGAAGGAAACAAGTAGCCCAAGGAGAGGAGAGGATGCCTGGCTCCAAAAATTGCTTTTTTCCTGTAATCTTGCTTACTCCAGAGAGAAGGCAATAGGGTCACCAGTTTGAAAACAGACTGGTCAACTTAGCAAAACCTGTTTTAAAATAAAAAGGATTGAGGGTGTCAATCAGGGTAGAATATTTACTAGCATACATGAGATGAGGCCTCGGGTTCAACACTCAGCACCACAAACAAAAAAGAAAGCACAGTTTTACATATTATTTGATTAAAACATATATAAATACCTTATATGACTTTTCCCATGGAAAGACTTGAAGTTTGTTTTGGAAGTAGATTTGGGAAGAGTGGTCTCTTGTGAGTTATGTTGTAATTTTGAAGGATGGTTGTTGAAAATCTGACCCATAGTTAGCATCAGATATGGATGGATGGTTGTAACTCATGATAATTTGGTAAAGTTACGTAGCTGGGAGATGTTTTTTTAAAAAAGAAAATATTGAAGCTAGGTGTGTTGAAGGTAGGTGATACATGTATGTAATCTCAGGGGTGTGGGAGGCTAAGGTAGAAAATCACTTGAGCCCAGGAGTTTTTGGATAGCCTGGA
>PVIR01033378.1:0-17928 GCA_004026965.1 Petromus typicus | reverse complement strand
GCACTTTGGTCTCTTGCTGCGTTCTCTGTACATTACCTTCCCTTTATGGCCCAGTTTTCTGCCTGGGCCTAGGCTCTTGGTCTTCCTTGTTCTGAGCCACCTCTCTCCCTTCCTTCTGGCTCTACCCTGTACTTAATGTCATGCAGTATAGCTTTAGTCTTCTTGAGGCAGGTCCCCCCCAGATGTTCCCTGGTCAACACCAGGATTTCTTCATGTTTAGATAGTTCCTGACGTGCTCTTTGCTCAGGGGAACTTCTCTCAAGATAGATTAGATCCTTTAGTTCCTTTTGTCTGAAAAACTGTCACCCTTTCTCTATATGCTTCACATTTCAGCCCTGTCCATAATGGGCCAGTCTTACAAGAAATTTGTATTTTACCTCACTGAATGGTTTTCTGCTTCTGCTACCTTGGAAAGATACCATTCTTTGAAATTAATATAGGATGTGATTTTAATTTGAAACTGTTTGCTGTTTTATCCCTCCCTTCCTTTCAAATCTTATATATATTTTTTTAAAGTAAAAATGGCCCCATAGTGGACAGTAACCTTTTGCACAGGAACATTGCAATGAAGAGTTAACACTTTACAGAGGAATTAGTGTACAAGAGAACTAGCAACCTGCAGAGAATAATGTGATCCACTTAAATAAATTTCTTCTCACAGTAGGTACTTCTGAAGTACCTGAATGTCCTCAGAAAGGTTACTCAAGACATAAACTTCTTTATATGTCAAGTATTTTTAGAAGGATTTTTACAGATAATATGCTTTTAATAGAATATTACATTAATTTTGGTGACTAAGTGTCATGGACCTTATTTTCTGTGTCACATGGGCTGTTGGACTTTTTAAATGTGCATTGAATAACTCTGGCCTAGTATTTATTGATGGTGTTCTATCTCCTTTTTTGCAACTGTTTGTCCTGCTGCTTTTTAGTCCACTTTGACCAGCCCTCCCACTGCTGTTCCTGCTTTTCTATACTCATAACTAGAGAAAACTTTAGTTTTCTTTCCTTTTCTGGCTTGTCTTTTTTTTTTTTTGTGGTACTGGGAATCGAACTCAGGCCCTTTTGCTTACGAGGTAGGCACATTGCCGCTGAGCTAAATCCCCAGCAAAACTTTAGATTGCTATAGGAAATCAGACAGATCTTGCTCTCTCTGCCTCTGTCCTTCTCCTCTCTTCTCTTTTTTCTTTTTGAAACAGAGTCTTGCTATATAGTTCAGGATGGCCTTGTTTCAGCCTCCTAATTACTAGGGTAATGGGTGTTTGCCTCCACATCTGGCTTAGATGGAACTTCTTTTTTTTTTTTTTTTTAGGTTTTTTGAGACAGGGTCTCGCTTTGTGGTTCAGGCTGGCCCTGAGCTCAGCCTCCAACTCACATCACAGCAATCCTCCTGCCTCTGCCTCCTGAGTGCTGGGATTACAGGCGTGAGCCACCACGCCCGGCACTGTGGTATGTGGTACTGGTTGCTGCTGGGTGTGGGTCTCCACACTCAGTATTGTTATGTGGTTACCGGGGATCGAACCCTGGTCCTTGCGCTTGCAAGGCAGGTGCTGCAACCACTGAGCTAACTCCCCGGCCCTAGATGGAACTTCTTAACTTGCATCCTAAATTGCTCACTCTAATTTTATTACCTTGGTGACAAGGCAGGCCTATCCAAGTAAGGACTCAAGCTGTACAGAAGGGACTTGGCAAATGTTATTTAAATAGGTCTGGCAGGCCAAGCTGGAAATTTTGAAGCAGATGCTTGTGATCCTGGGCAGTAACTTTGAATTCATCCTAAGGGAGACACTCTGCTTGGGTGCAGACAGTCCTGGCTCCTTAGTAATTTTAAATGGAACACAAGTGCATGACTAGTTTAAAAGTGTATACATCTTGCTTCTTGTTTAAGTATTGTATTTTGATAAAAATGGTAGTTCCTGAAGGTAAAGGTACTCAGTTTTTAGATTTTAGCCTGGAAAATAGCCCATAAATACTTGTTAATTGTATTTATAGTAGCAGTAATTTGAGAAAGATGTCTTTGTTCTTTCTTTTGTGGTTAAAAAGTTTAAAACATTTGTTTATGACCCGTTTGTAATTCTTTGGCTCACGTATATTCCATCATGATGTGCTTTGCTGGTGTTCAGTATGTGCTTGGCTAAAGCTGTCACTAATTTGGTCTCTTATTCTAAAGGTGATTTTATAATACATATGATTTATTTGTATCTTGTAGCAATTATAGAATTGTGGGACATAAAATTTTAATTATGTTAATTTAAATTGTGAATTTATAACAGTTACACTCATAAAACAAACTCTCTACAGCTAATGAATCTGAAAATTAACTTCTAAAGCACTTTACTGTGGTGGAAAATAATAGCCCTATGAAATATTTCATGAAAAAAGAGAAAAAGACTTGAGATCGGAGTGCAGTATTTATCACTGATGCTGGATTACTGTTATGGAAATTCAAGGTACTCATTGACTTGTTGAATTCTCTGAGAAGTTCCACTGATAAAGATGATTTGGTGTTAGGTCTTTATCTCAGTTTTATCAGTTAAGGAATCTTCTTGTGAATGTCTTCAACTCCTGTCGGTCACAGTTTTAAAAATGGATTCTTAGAGGATGCTAACTAGGCAGTTGTCCTCTTGTGGCACTGGCTCAGTGGTTCTGGCACCTGACTTAGATGGTGTTAGTTCTCCAGGACTCAGACTCAGTTACCATGGTCTACTATCTGTGGGTGCATAGAGTATACAGCTTGCGATTAGTTCTTCATTGTGCAGATTCCTAGTTCTCACGTGAGCTTCGTATCTGTCCTTTAGTTCACACAGACTGGAAAGCATGTCCTGGTGCTGCTTTCCTTGCCTTCCAATAACAAATCCACACAACATATTACTAAAACAGATACTTGGAAGAAGAAAATGCCCAATAAAGATGAAAGTGCAGCACAGAAACCACACTGATCTTATTGGAAGTGAAATTGAATCAGGCATAAATACAGTAATAAAACAGCCAACACTGGGAAGGTTGATGCTCTTAGCCACTAGCTGTGCAGTCAGAGGCACTTGGTGAGGCACACTCAGCAGTTCAGGGGTGCGTTTGTGATACAGTGGGGTGAACTCAGCTGTGTTCCACTGCTGGCCTGACCTACATCCCCAGCCCTTTTAAAAAAAGTTTGCTTTGGGCCGGGGAGTTATGTCAGTGGTTCTGGCTCCTATCTTGCGAGCGCAATGACCTGGGTTAGATCCCCAGTTAACCACATACAATACTGGGTGTGGAGACTCACGCCCAGCAGCAACCAGTACCACACACCACAGTGCCGGGCGTGGTGGCTCACGCCTGTAATCCCAGCACTCAGGAGGCAGAGGCAGGAGGATTGCTGTGATGTGAGTTTGAGGTTGAGTTTAGGGCCAACCTGAACTACAAAGTGAGACTCTGTCTCAAAAACAAACAAAAATAAATTTAAAAATTTAAAAAAATAAAAAAAGTTGTTTTGAAATCAAGTGTGGTGGCTTATACCTGTAATCCCAGCACTCAGGAGGCCAAGGCAGGAGGATTGCTGTGAGTTCGAGGCCAACCTGGGTGGGCTACATAGTGTATTCAGGGTCAGTCTGAACTACAAAAACCTTAAAAAATTGGAAAAAAAAAAAAAAAAAAAAAGGAAGCTGTCCAGGTTGGCCTCAAACTTAGGATGCTTCTACCTCAGCTTCCTGAGTAGCAGGTGTTACAAATATGCATCACCATACTTAGCAACATTTTTTTTTGAGACAGGGTCTCTCTTTGTAGTTCAGGCGAAGCATGCTGTAAAATGCTGTTTTACTTTCTGTTTAAACAGAAAGTTTTCCAATATGAATTGCTTTTGTGTGGCCTAGCTTGTGATCTTTTCCTTTAGATGCAGACCCTGGAATTACTCTGAGATGAGAAAGGTTAGTAAAAAAAAATCTACTTTAGTTGAGTCTTGTCTTTCATATCTGATTCATCGCTAAGTTCTAGATATGAAGAGTTTTGTTCAGCTGTATGGTTTAACTCCACATATATTTAATTTTCTGTAGGTATCATTTAGCCTGAGAAAATATAACTTTCCTGAATTTATAATGGAAAATAAAGTCGCATCTAGATTAAGTTTCTGATGACTATTAATTCATCTCTTTAAAATCTGTTTTTCTTTTATAGCCTAGACTTTTTGCTAGATAATCTGTTTGAAAAATCAAATTCCTATTGGAATATTTGGGGCCACATGAAAGGAAAACAAAGTAAATGAGAATTTTATATAAATCTGTAATGACCTTTCTTTCTGTATAATAAGATTATGCCTATAATTAAGCCTGAGCATTCAAAAATACGGCATTACTTTTTATTGAAAAAAGTATGAGCACTGCAGAATAAGATCTTGAAAGAAAATCTAATTAGTTTTTAGTTTTTTTCCCTCACACTTTGATTTTCTCCTTCATTATAGTTGCAAAATATATATTTAAATAGGCTACAGGATAATAGCCTAAATCAGTGCCTCCCCAATATGCTTTGTTCCTGTTTTGTGCCCTCTGGAATATGCTTTATGTAGGTTCACTGTGAAGTCAGTGTTGGGTAGATCTGGTGAGAGTAGGAAATTCTCATTTACATATTAGTATTGCTTGCAAGGAGCCTGAAGTCTGGTTGGAGTAATGGAATAGCAGGTGGCCGCGGATAAGGGACAGTGCTAGCCTCTGTGCTAGGGTTTCAGATGAGTGGTTCCACATTGCTGTATTCTTTGGAGCTGGTTGCAAAAACATCACCTGGGGAACTTGTTAAGTATAGAGATTATTGGGGCCGGGGAGTTAGCTCAGTGGTTCCGGCGCCTGTCTTGCAAGCGCAAGGGCCCAGGTTCGATTCCCCGGTAACCACATACCATACTGGGCATGGAGACTCACGCCCAGCAGCAACCAGTACCACATACCACAGTGCCGGGCGTGGTGGCTCACACCTGTAATCCCAGTACTCGGGAGGCAGAGGCAGGAGGACTGCTGTGATGTGAGTTGGAGGCTGAGCTCAGGGCCAGCCTGAACCACAAAGCGAAACCCTGTCTCAAAAAACCTAAAAAAAAAAAAAAAGAATAGAGATTATTGGGCCACTCATTAATTATCTTTCCCTATGGATTGGAGATGGGGCTTGAGATGTTTTTGGTTTTTTTTTTTCCTTAAAAAATAGGTGAAGCAAACTTCAGAAATAGAAGGCTGATAACCAGCAGTTCTTCCTCTCCCACATTCTGCATCCATACAGCTTTCTTTCCCAAAGGCAAGCACAGCTATCAGCTTCCTGCATATACTTGCAGACATATATATACTTTGCATTTACAAATGTGTGTGTGTGTGTGTGTGTGTGTGTGTGTGTGTGTGTGTGTATAGGGGTGCACCGTAACAGTCTGCTGTACTTGCTTTTGTTGCTTCACACACAGCATTATCTTGGAGATCTTCCCGTATCCTTTTGTACAGGGCTGCTTCACTGTTTCTAAAGGCTGCTGCTCCATGGCAGTTTGGAACTCTAGAGAGGATTCTACTGCACAGTCAGAAATAAGAGCCACAGTTACAGTCAGTGAAAGGAAGTGTAGAAAATGTTTTCTTGGAACGTTAATTCCTTAAGTCTTGCTTTTCATTCAAGCAAACTTTTGCATAATATTTCTAGTTGTGTAGTTATTAGGTAGAATTCATCAGTCAAAAATACACAAAGCCTGCACCCATCTGGCAAGCACAAAGTCCTGAGTTGCATCCTCAGTATCACAAAGGCAAACAAACAAAAACAGAACAAAACAAAAACACAAAAGGAGTAGCATTCTTTCTTTCTTTTTTGAAAAGGTACTGTGTGATGGTGGAATCAGGCAGAAACAAGGTTTGATTTGCTTTCTGTCCTCCCTCTCCCTCCCTTCCCCTGTTTGTTTTATCCTTAAAACTTGTTTCTCTAAGAGCTACTGCTGGTACCAAAATCTGTATTAGTTAGGGTTCAAGTTTTACCTTTTTTTGATGTTAGGGGATGTGGAAATGGACAGAGAAGGTATAACACGGGTAACAAATTACACCAGAAAACTTGCTCAGCAAAACAGCCTTTTTCTCTGTGTGTCTCTAACACTTGTGTACAAGAGATACATATAAACACCAACATCTGTTGAAGGCCTTCATAAACATATTGATCTGTATACTTCCTACAGCATTGATAACATACTTTTAAAATTCTTCCTTTAACTTACAAATATTGTCAAACTCCTATGAAGTTGATGCTGTTTATCCTTTCTTATTCTGGCAAGTTTTCCTTAAGATGATTTACAAAATTCTAGTTAAATTCTCACATAATATTTCATTTTAGGGTGCATTTGTTTGCTGTGTCACTGGTTATAAATAAAAGTGTAGTCTTTATTTCCACAACATAGCAGATCGACTAGGCACTATTGATGCCCTGGCTTTGTTTAGTCTCTACCTTTTGTCCATGTAGCAGGATAGGCAGCAGGTGGACAGTGAGAGGGAGGGAGAGGTGTTTGAGATGTAGGATGGCCTGTGGAATGACCTCAGCACAGTGACAGGAACACTTAACTGTTTGACTGTCTCACAAGTATTAATACCGTTACCTTTGGAACCTTTGAGTAGAAATCATTACTTTCATAAGAAAGTGGTTTGTGATTATTTATAACTTGCATTGCCTCTCTGTGCTCAGTGTCAGACAGTGACAAGCAAAACAGCCAGCTAATGATCTTGGAGATTTACATGGATATATTTCACATATTCATAGTGGAATATTTCATTAGAAGCTTGTCGAACAGGACTTTGGGAATTTAAGGAGTATGTCATACTATAAAGGGACACACCTATTGGCCCCACTCCATCTTTCTTTTCCTCTCATGTCCTTGTTTACTTCCTTTTTGTATTGTATTATCTTATTAATGTAGATGTTCTTAGTCACCTGTTTGGAAATAGCTTTCAAAGCTCTGGGACAACTAAAAGCATGAGCCCAGCTGCTGGAGGCAGGAAAATTGTCTCATATTCAGAGATTATTGTCAACCAAAGGAATTTGATTCAGAACATGCACTTAGTTTAGAACCCTATTAAATATGGTGTACTGTGTATTACACCGGTAAATAGCTCTAATGTGTAAAAAAATCTGCACAGAAGTTTAAGCATGCTATTTTAATTTACAGAGCCACACATTTAATATTGTGAAAACTGTTTTATATGCCAGCAAGAAAGTAACAAGTTGGGTTTTTCTGAACTGTAGAGTTTATTTTAAATTGCCATATTGATTTTTCAATGATAATATTTTATATGTACAAGTTTACATTTAGCCTTACCTGGTACATAGTAATAAAGTGGATGTCTCAGTGTTAGACACCACACCAAACTATTAATAGTTTGCAAGTCAAAGTGAAAATGCCTGTAAGCATCCCACCATGATCAGTGAGAAGAATGACTTACTGAGCCAATTAAAAAGCCTTATATTTACTGGTTAGCAAAGGAAAGTTTTTAGATTAAAAAAACCCATTCTTCTATAGTTTCCTTCTAAATATTTTATGTATACTGAGTTTCTTAATACAAAAAAGAAAGAAAAAACAGACTATAAAAAGCAAGTTACTTAAAGTTACCCAGGTATTGTAGGTTAGCCAGGATTCTAAGATAGTCATACAGACTCTATAGATAACCTGATTTTTCTCAACTCAGCTATCAAAAATTAAAAGTTGAAAACAATTTTTTTTTAACAGCATAGCCATCTGGGGACATGTGTGTTCTGATGAGCCATCATTGAAAAAACAAATATTAAGTCTATCATAAAGTCTAGTTTCCTACTTCAGGTCAAACCTCCTAGCTAATGAACTGTTGACCAAGAATATGTGGGCTGATTGGTACTTAATGGAACCATAATAATACTGTTAGAAGATGCTCTTTATTAATATTTTTTGTTACTGCTTACTGTATATCTAGCCCCATTCTTTACATATTTACATATATTGTCCTATTTAATCTTAGGAAAGGCTGGGGATTTAGCTCAGTAGTATCATGCTTGCCTTGCCAGTACAAGGTCCTAAATTTAATCCCTGGTACTGCCTAAACAAAATAAAAATAAGTCTCAGGGAACTGTTCGAGGAGATTAAAAACGAGAGTCAGTATACCTGTAATCCAGCCACGTAGGGTATTGAGATAGGAGGATCCCAAGTTCGAAGCTAGCCCAGGTAACTTGGGGAGACCATATCTCACAATAAATAAATAAAAAGGGCTAGAAAGATGAGGTTGTGGCATAGTGGCAGAGTACTCTTGGGTGTGTTTCTCAGCACTATAAAAACAACTAAAAAAGTAAACTAGAAATTAAACTGTGTATTTCTCATTTCAAAGTTTATGCTTCCCATTGACTCCACTTGACATTTGTTATCTGGTAGAATGAAGCTACACTGGATAAGCTTTGCCTGACTTGCAGCTGTCTCATACCTAAGCTGACCCCATGGTTAAGAAAGGCAAAATGAAGTATAAGCTCTAAAATATCCTCCCTGTTCCTGCGGTTCACCTCAGAAGCCATTCCTCTTCTCGGTTTTTTTTTTTGTTGTTGTTGTTGTTGTTGTTGTTTATTTGGTTTCTGTTTTTTGAGATAGGGTCTCTCTTGTAGCCCACTTTGGCCTTGAAATCACTATGTACCTCAGGCTGGCCTCAAAATCAAGGTAATCCTCTTGCCTCAGCCTTCCACGTGTTGGGATTACAGGCCTGCACAACCGTGCCTGGCTCCTTTTTTCCTGCTTTTGATACTAGTGTAGGCTTTAGATTTGCACAGTGACAGTCTTTCTTGTCAGATGGCAAACTGAAGATAAAAATTAAGTGCTTTGGATGGAAAGCTGAACTGTTGATACACAGGTAAAAAATTTGCACTGAAGCAAAATTTAAAATGTATAAATTCCATTGCCATACTCTACTGATTTATATGTAAAGACTCTTTCCTTTTTACTAACTATTGCCTTTCCTGCTTGTACTAAGTACTAACTCCTTAAAAAATTCAAGCTGAACAGACCTTTTTTTTTTTTGGAGATAGGGTATCACTTGGTAGTTTAGACTGGCTGCGAACTCACTATGTAGCTCAGGCTAGCTTTGAACTCACAGCAATCCTCCTGCCTCTGCCTCCCAAGTGCTGGGATTACAGGCATGAGTCACCACACCCGGCAATGTGGTATGTGGTTACCAGGGAACGAACTCAAGGCTTTGCACTTGCCAGGCGGATGCCAGAACCACTCAGCTAAATCTCTGCCAGTTGAACAGACTTTTAAAGAACCACAGTTTGCAGGAAGTTAATAACAGAAATCTTATGGGGATCACGGTGTACTTGGTACTGAGCACAGTCCTAAGGAGCTCAATTCAGGAAATTCAAGGTATATAAAATAGCTCAATATTAGGCCAAATTGAGTGGGAATGTGTATCAATAAAATGTTGAAGAACTTCCTGTGGGGTGGTCAGGGGAAGTTTCACCAAGGAGGAGTTTGTGCTGGCCTTTGAAGACTAGGGAAGGTGGTAAGTAAGACTGCTTGCTGAAGAATGGGGAAAGCATTTGAAGCAAGAGGAATTTTAATGAAGTCCACTGATGGTAAGAATCTGACCACCCACTCTCGCACTGAGAGCAGAGAGTATAAATGGGAGCATTATCCTTGAGCAGAAAAGTGTTTGGCAGATCCTGGGGAATTCTAGTTAGTTTTTAATTCAATTAATTGTCTTCAGGTATCCCCCCCGAAAAAAGCCAGCTAAGCAACAATTTTAGAAGACTAAAACAATAGCAAGTGCTAAAGTTGTCACTGCCCCTCGCACCAAATGGCAGCGAGGCCGTTGTGTAGATGGAAGCTATTCAGCAAAGGTCACGTTGTCACCCCACAGGGGAGCCTGCTCTTACACACATTGTTTTGCTGTTAGGAAGAAATGAGATGGTTTATATTTGAAGGAAAGAAATAAATGGAGTGGAAGAGACTAAAAAAAGTGTTGTGCCAAGTCTGAAAGTGATTCTTACACATTTGCTTTCACAGCAGTGCGTTCTGTATGTCCTTCTACCTTTGATGTTTATATCTGTTAGAACCGTCGTGACTCTAGAGCTGTGTTAGTGGGGTGCTGACGACGTGGCACGAGTGGTGGATAAAGACTAGGGAGAAGTCACTTCTCTGAAAGATCCAAAAGTCCAGTAATTTTTTTAGTGCCCATCCAAGACCTAAACAGTAAAGTTTCATGGTAAATTTTATTTTTAAAATTATATTTTTAGATTAATTTCAATGGATTATTCTTTTAGAGTTATTCTATTTATCAAATTTAATTTTTTAACTGATTTACCAAATTTGCTGTGTGTTGAAATTTCAAAATAAACGTAGCTGTGAATGTTCTGGCAGTTGAGGAGAGCTGGCCAATCCTAAAAATATTGCTGCCTTTTTAATGGAGCAGATTACATAGGGTGAGGCCACGGGACAAAGGGTAGAACTGGACTGCAGAACTCTTGAGTCTTTGGGAACTGGTGTCCAAGGTTTGCCCAGAGTGTCCTGGACTAATTAGAATGTCCCTTACCTCCTTTCTGTTCCTGAGGCATGGGGGAGCTGTTATTACTATGTATCTTAGATGTTTACAGATGAGTTTATGATATGAGCTGCTTTTAGTGTGTCAGGATGCGTCTAACATAACATGTTTCTCTTATTTGCTGTCACCATTACTTTCTTTTTTGTTTTTTAGACAGGGTCTCTTATTGTAGGTCAGTCTGGCCCCGAACTCACTTTATAGCCCAGAGTAGCCTCGAATTCATAGCAGTCCACCATGCATGGCATTGTGGTATGTGGTTACTGATTGTTGGGCTGGGATTGCAGTCGTGAGCCACCATACCCACACTGTGGTATGTGACTACCGGGGATCAAACTCGGGACATTGCACTTGCCAGGCAAACGCTGGAACTACTGAGTTAAATCTCTGGCCCACTTCTTTTCTTTTTTCTGTCGTTTTTTATTTTTTGAAGCAGGGTCTCGCTTGTAGTTCAGGCTGGCCCTCAGCTTAGCCTTCAGCTCACCGCAGTCCTCCTGCCTCTGCCTCCAGAGTGCTGGGATTTTAGGTATGAGCCACCATGCCTGCCAATGTGGTATGTGATTGCTGGTGGGCATTGATGTATGTGGTTACTGGGGATGAAACCCTGGGCCGTTGTGCTTGCAAGACGTGTGCTGGAACCACTGAGCTAAATCCTTGGCCCTTTCTGTTTGTTTTTTAAGACAGTGTGTTGCTGTGTAGTTTAGGCTCGGTCCAAACTCAACTGTGTAGCCCCAACTTGCCTCAGCTTCCCAGGTACTGGGATTCCAGCCATGTGCTACCTACCATGCCTAACTCACCATTACTTTGTAAGAGTAAGGAATGTGGGTGGTTGTCAAGGGTAGGACAAAATCTGACAAGACAAATCACCTGAAGTGCTAGGTTGGTATCTATAACCTTGAATTTCTTTTTTTTTAGGTTTTTTTTTTTTTTTTTTTGGAGACAGGGTCTCGCTTTGTGGTTCAGGCTGGCCCTGAGCTCAGCCTCCAACTCACATCACAATCCTCCTGCCTCTGCCTCCCGAGTGCTGGGATTACAGGCGTGAGCCACCATGCCCGGCACTGTGGTATGTGGTACTGGTTGCTGCTGGGTGTGGGTCTCCACACCCAGTATTATAACCTTGAATTTCTGTTCTGGTCAAAGTGTAGCACTGCGTACTAAGTCAAAGAAGTCTGGTTTGAACTGTTTCACTGAATACAGAGTTGGCTCTCATACATCTCATTTATCTGTAGTGATTCTCTCTCTCTGTGCTAGAGATTGAAGTCAGGATCTTGCACTTGTCAGGCAAGCGCGGAGCCAGAGCTACACCTCTAGCCCCTGTAGTGATTTTCTGTTTTCTCCATTTTAACCGCTCACTGTTTGCACACTTGAACTTTTGTGTCTGTTACAGATGAAACTACCTCAGAAAGGTCAAATTCTGCTCTGAGGTGAGCATTTGACTCAGTATAATTTCCGCTCCTTTTAGATCACTTCTTCAAGGCCTTTCTCTGACTCAGTGCTAGGACCACAGTGAGACTTTATCACTATGTTCTGTCTTCGTGCCTCTTTAGTTGAGCTTAAATTTCATGGGCCATCATTGTATTAACTCTCGGGTAAATATCCTCAACTCTTTTTTTTTTTTTACTTTTACTTAAAAAAACCCCAAATCTAAGTGGACCCAACTCCCTACACTGGGCCTACACCATGTGACTAAATGTTGCAGAACTAAATCACATTACTGTGCAGAAATGGTTTGCAGTTTGTTATAAGCCTCAGGTGAACTCTCAGTGGTGCCTAGCAATGTTTACTGAGTTTCTTGCTCTCCAGATCAGCTACTTTAATATATTCTTGTATCATACCTCTCAACCTCTTTTCCTACTCAGCTGACTATTTTACACCAAAGCAAGCTGAGAGCTTTGTATGTGGGATCTGTTTGTCTCCTGATAAAGAGACACATTGAACTTCTGAGCAAAATGGTGATAATTACTCCTATAACTTTCCACTCTTGGATATTTCAAGAACTTCTTCCCAAATATACATTTTGAGTCAGTTTTGCTATATTTTCTCTTGAACCAGAATGTTTAGAGGGTCAAACCATGAAAGGAGTGAGTGTGTGTGTGTGAGTGTGTGTGTGTGAGAGTGTGAGTGTGTGAGTGTGTGTGTGTGTGTGTGTGTGTGTGTGTGTGTGTGAGAGGTCTTCATGCTGAGCTAGATCCTTAGCCTTTTTTTCCTACTTTGGAAGAATCACACTGGGTTCCCTAGGGCAAGACTCAAATTTGCAGTTAATCTTCCTGCCTCAGCCTTCTAGAGCACTGAGATTGTAGACATGTGCCACCATGCCCACCACCCATAAAGCTATTTTCACACCAGAAAGAACTGGTTAACAAAGCATCTTCATGCTTCAAGAGCCCAAGCAAAGCAATTGGAGTGTTTTTCTTGGAGAATAGTCCTCATATGGAAGTGAGCAGAGAGATTTAAATTTCAGATTGGGCCTGTGGATGTAGCTCACTCAGCAGCGTCGTGCCTGCCTGCCATGCGCGAAGGTCCTGAGTTCTATTCCCTGTTCTGAAAATAGATAAATAAATTTCAGATGAAACAGACAACAAAAACAAAATAAGCTGAGAAAGCAAGGCTTCAGACTATAGTGTGAAGTACACTTTTTTCTCTTCTTTCCTTTGTGCCTTGTGTTTTTTTTGTTGTCAAAACTGTGTCCTGATTTAGGGCCATGGAGATTTTACCCCTCGTGCTTCCTCTTCCTCCTCCTCCTCAGGCACTTTATATTTCCAGTGTAATTTCTTTGGTGATTATCTGTATTTAAAATCTTCTACTCTGGTTTATTTCATTCTTTAGTGAACAAGAGTCACCCTAATATGGCTGAAGTTACCAGTTTTTTCCCCTCTTTAGGGTACTAGAGATCAAACTTGGGACCTCATTGGTTACCTGGAAGACACTGTGCCACTGAGCTAAATCTCCAGCCCAGCCAGTTTTTCTATTATGGCCCATGCTTTTCTGTTTCTCTTTTGTATTTTAACTAAGATAATTGCCAGAAAAAAAACATTTTTTTGTGTGTGTTATGATAATAAATCTTTGCACTTTCCTCTTTGATCTGTTTGGAGTTGGTATTTTTGGGGGGGTTTTTGAGACAGGGTCTCGCTTTGTAGTTCAGGCTGGCCCTGAGCTCAGCCTCCAACTCACATCACAGCAATCCTCCTGCCTCTGCCTCCCGAGTGCTGGGATGACAGGCGTGAGCTACCACGCCCGGTACTGTGGTATGTGGTACTGGTTGCTGCTGGGTGTGGGTCTCCACACCCAGTATTGTATGTGGTCACCAGGGATTGAACCCTGGCCCTTGCGCTTGCAAGACAGGCGCCGGAACCACTGAGCTAACTCCCCGGCCCTAGAGTTTTTTAAAATTAAAAAAAAATTAGTTTTGTGAGACAGGGTCTATATAGTTCAGCCTGGCCTTGAACTCATTGAGTAGCACAGGTTGGCCTCAGACTCTGGTGATCCTCCTGCCTCAGCCTCTTCATTGCTGGGGTTACAGGCATGCCACCACATTCAACTTGTGTTTAGGTTTATACTCTATTTTGGAATAAGTTTGTATGTTGTGGGATAGGGTGTCAGATTTTGTTTCAGATGTTTCTCAGGATCGTTTATTAAAGACCTTTCCTTACTGTGTGCTCTGCAGGGCCACAAAGCAAGAGTCTGACAATACTCCTGCTTTTGCCTTCCGAGTACTGGGACTATAGGCATGAGCCACCACACCTGGCAGTGTAGTGTGTGGTACTGGGGATTGAACTTGGGACCTTATGCTTGCGAGGCAGACTGCAGAACTACTTCACTAAATCCCCAGCCCCTGTTTGCTTTTTAAGTGAAGTTAAATTTTGACTTTTATGAAATACTTGCTCCAGTCTTTTTAGATGATTATATGTTGTTTTTCTTGGACTCTAATAATGTGATTCATTTCATAGATTAGAACTTTTAGTGTTATATGCCACCCTGTGTTCCTGATGGTGCGCCAGCTTGATTGTTTTGCATCTTTGCTGCTAAAGTGAGAGTGACTTGGACTTATCCTTTCCTTATTTTATATTATCATAAAATAAGTTAGGGAATAAATCCCTTTTCCTACCCTGTGGGGCAAATTTTATGTAATATTAAAGTTATTCATTCTTTGGATAGTTTATACAACTTGCTTATTGAGGTCATCTGGGCCTGGAGTTTTCCATCACAATAGGAAAGCCCTCCTTTATACTTCATTCTGCAGAATCGATTGTTTCATCTTGTTTTTTCTCAGTCTTGACTTTGTTATGTCTTCTTTTATCTTGCTAAGGTTTGCTAGTTTTGTAAGTCTTTTCAAATCATCAGTTTTAGGCTTTGATGCTCTGTTACGTATTTGTTTTCACACATCTCTGTTTTTCCTTGCTTTGGTTGCTAAGGTTTATTTTTTTGGGTCACTTTTTAAGGTATCTGCTTAAGTTGATAATTTCAGCCTCTTTTTTTCCCCTCACACATTCATTTCTGTTTGTGGATTTTGCGTCCTACAAATTTGTTGTGTAATATTTTCATTGTTGTTCGGCTTAAAATAATTTTCAGATTTTCATTATGACTTTTTTTGAGGATTAACATGGATTGAATTTACAATCTTATACTTGCAAGATAGGCAGTGGCACCACTGAGCTAAATCCCTGGCCCTCATTATAACTTTCAATTCATATTGTATTGACATTACTTACATACCAGTGGCATTCACATAAGGTTGAGGCTTTTATGGGTTTATAATAACATTATTTTTGATGTTTCCACTGCTGCTGAAAGTGACTCACTTAGCATATATTTCGGTAGTTCTCCCCCACAGTTATACAGCAAATGTGTGCAGAAGACAGTAAAATTTATCCTTGTACATGTTGCTGGGCTGTACAAAATTTGCTGATAAGTTTTTTGTATATTGTCAGTTCAGCGTGCTTATATACTCACTTTTGTTTTTCTCTACTTTAGCTGTGTTGGAGTAGAAGAACACCATGCTGTTGACATTGACCTGTATCACTGTCCCAACTGTGCCCTTCTACATGGCTCCTCCTTGAGTAAGTACTGGATGCTTAAATACAAAGGGACATTTTGAAATTTATGGTTTAGTAATACTCCAACTGCATTATATCCACCAAAAATGGTAAGGAAGGTTTCACTGAGGACATTGAGAATACAGTTTTTGTCCGGATTAGTAAATAACTTACTAAATAAGTTAAAAGAGTAAGTGAAAAATACCAGCATTTTAAATTGACAGTATAGACAGCTATAAATTTAAGTATGTATATTAAAGTTTTTATCTTGAGCATGATAAAGTAAAATTTTTCTGATTCTGAAAACTTACTATTATTATTATTGTTGTTGTTGTTGTTGTTGTTATTGTTATTTTTACCGGTGATTGAACTTGACACTTTGTGCTTGCAAGGCAGGCACCTGAATCACTCAGCTAAATCTCTGTCTCAATTGATTTTTCTCTTCACAAATAAAAGATCTGTCAGTAGTGTTTTGGGACAGTGTGCAGAGTTAGACTTTAATGTACACCTAATGCATTATATTTTTAGAAAAATAGGATATTGATACTATTACTCATATTTTCTAAATTTGGTTGTTATTTTGAATATGGCTTGGAGTCCTGTCTTCCTGCCTGATCCTCTCTGCTTGAAGCTTCTCTGCTCTGCCAATGTTTCCAGGAAATCTAAGCTGACTGAATGTATTAGACTATTTCCTTAAAAAAAATATTTCCTTATAAAATACAGGTTGTCTGCCTTGTTAGTTACTAGTATAAACCTTAAGGTTGACCAGCTGGTAGGATTGTTACACATATAATTTAATGTCCTAAATGTTTTTGAAGAGTCTTACTCTGAGTAGCACTGAAGTATATGGTATTTAAATTGAAATAATTATTGGCGAAGAATAATTCTTGGAGAAAGTAAATAATTCAGTATTATCTCAAAGGAAGCAGAACTAAAGTTTACAATGGTTTTAATTTAAAATTCAAATACTTATGCTAAATAATCTGAATTTATATTAACTTGTATGAAATACTGAGTTACTAAGAGACAGAAAATATAATTTATTATATGTGATGCACTTTATTTTCTACTTCCCCTATATGATTTCATCTTTTAAAAAAACTTGTCACACTCACTAAATTGATTACATAGTCCATAATGGATTGCAGTCTGCACTTTGAATAATGATGCTTCTGAGGGAAGCTGGCCTATTGTGTGGCCTTCTGGCGCTGGTCATCCTGAAGAGCAGAAGATCAGGCGTTGGCTGTCTGCTAGGCAGAGGCCCAACTTGGAGCATGCAGAGGAGATGCCTGAGAATCATCTGTTTTGTCCTGTTTAAGGCTCATCTCCCACCCCTCTCCATCACGCCAATTTACGTGATTCCTTTTTTTTATTAAGCCTCACTTGCTACCCAAGGTTTCCTGTCCCTTTCAGAGTTTCCCATGACTCATTATAGATACTATCTAGAGAATAAAATACTCATTCTGATGAATTTAGACTTTATCTTCTGTGGAGATTTTTTTTCCTTTTTGGTGACACTGGAATTGAACCTGGGTCCTGTAGCACTGAGCTACATCCACAGTCCTTTTTCCTGATTTGTTTTGAGACAGATCTTGTTAAGCTGCCCAAGTGGGACTCTAACTTGTGGTCTTCCTGCTTCCGCTTTCCTCAGTGCTGTGATCAGAGTTGTGAACTACTGGGCTAAGCTCCTTGATTGGGAATCAGGAATGTGATTTGAAGACAGTTCTCAGAAAACAGCCCAACACTCAGTGAATATTCTGTGTGTTCCTCAGGCATCTGCGGTCTAACACGAAATTTGCTGTCCTTTCCTCATGACCTTTGCTACAGTATTCCTTCATTAGTCTCTTTTCCTTTAGAAATTCAAGCTCTGTGTGGTTGTGTATGCCTATAATCCTGGTGCTCTAGAGGCCGAAGTGGGAGGATTGCTCGAGCCCAAGGCCAGGGTGGGACACATACTGAGTTTAAGACCAGTTTGAGCCACATAGTAAGGCTTTCTCAAAAACCAAGAAAAAAAGTTTTGGCTGACTAGGTGTTGCAGTGACCGTTTTTTTGTTTTAATCATGCTGATTCAGTAGGACAGTTGTATCTTTCTGTTAATCTCCTACAAGTCAATAAACATATTTGACAGTTTATAGTCCAGGGGCTTCGATGGGTAAACACTTGACCGAAGTATGATTCTCCTTATCTCTTTTGATATTTATAACAACCTGACGTGTGATATAGGAAGAATTATTTACTGGCTCTTTTATGGGACTACTTGGCAGAGCTGGATTTTTGGATGCATAAAATCCAAAACTGGCTGATTCCCAAAGCCAGTAGCAGAAGTGAAAATTAAAACAGTGCAACTGGGTTTTTTGGTTACTGGGGGTGGAATTTGGACCC
>PVIR01033377.1:0-17927 GCA_004026965.1 Petromus typicus | reverse complement strand
CGATTCCCCGGTAACCACATAACAATACTGGGTGTGGAGACCCACACCCAGCAGCAGCCAGTACCACATACCACAGTGCCGGGCGTGGTGGCTCACGCCTGTAATCCCAGCACTCGGGAGGCAGAGGCAGGAGGATTGTGATGTGAGTTGGAGGCTGAGCTCAGGGCCAGCCTGAACCACAAAAGCGAGACCCTGTCTCCAAAAACCTAAAAAAAAAAAAATAATAATAATAATAAATAAGTTTAATAATAAATAAGTTATAATATATATAATATATATATAAGTGAATGTATATGTGTGTGTGTATATAAGATGGCTGATACTGGAACAGTCATGCATATTAAAATTGTTTTTGTGTGTTTAATTCTAAATACATAAGGCTTTTTTTCATAGGTAGTATCAAAATTGCTTATTGAGGCCGCATTGGGAATCCACCCCAAGGACTGCCTCATGCCAGGCAAATGCTGTACCACTGAGCCACATCCCCACTCCTCAATTTCACATTTTTATTTCAGCTGTTAATATGAAGTGGTGCCACTGCTTGTTGACCTTATGTGTCATCAACGTGAATGACTTTTCAAACTTTGATTTCTAAGTAGTTGAGGAAACATGAAGGTAAAGAATAATTATGTTGTGATTTTCACCTCTTTGCCATGAATTGTTTTCAGAGAAAGGCTGGTAAGAGGTGCTGTGACCACACAGGACTTCCTGTATCGGAGGTCCACTGCGGATCTCTGCTCCTTTTAGCACACTGTGTCAGGTGGCAGTTTAAAGAAAGGACAGAGATCTCTTTTTTCGTTTTGTTTTGTTTAATATGTACAAAAACACACTGTTGCTCAAACAGTGGGATCAGAGCCCCAGGGTGGTTGAGAGTGCAGTGTTGTTTCTCTTTACCATGAATTCAACTTAAATTGTTTGTAAAAGTGCTTATACCATCTCTTTAATTTTTTTTTCTGGGTGGAAGGTTCATTTCCTCTTATTCTTGTGCCCCTGTTCTGCTAAAGGAAACTCTCCTCCGTGAAGTGCAAGTACTACGGGGTTGAGTTACCTCAAAGTATTTGATGTCACTAAGCAAATGTTATATTAAAGAAAACAATATTTATTTTTGTTTTTCTTTATGTGAAGTACAAAGACCATCTGGTGCATATCTAGAAACACCTAAGTGGTTAATTGCATGTTAAATTCCTTTCCTCTTTGGCTACATAAACAACTGAGAAAATATTTACCTTCCCTGTCATGCTGGATTTATTTATGACTTTGTAACTAAAACACAGAAGTGTTATAAATTGAAACTTTAATCTCACGATTGACTCATTTTGTAAAAATTTATATGGTTTCAGCGTGTTGGACAGCTGCAACTCTAGATTTCACGATTTCTAGCATGAGGAAATTGTATGACCGCTGAGTTGTTTTTATAATGTTGTGCTTTGAGCCAAGTCACAACTTTCATTTTTGTCTTGGTTTTCATGAGCAGTATTGCACTGGGTGGGGGTGCGGGGCCCAATGTGACATGGACTGCATATAGTGAACTAAAAGCCATGAATACTAGAAGTTTTGCTCTACAGATATACTCCTGTGCTTTTATCGATTTGCGTGTCTTTTAGACTCAGGTTGTTTACATTTCAGAAAGCCTTTTCTCTCATGATTCCTGAGAGTGTAAGTCACATTCTCCTCCATGAGAACGGGAGCAGGTTGCAGGGACCTGGTGATTCATGTACTGCTGGACGCCCAGCAGGGCACCCACAATGCCCATTCACTGCCATGCCTCAGCACCAGTACAGGCATCTTAGACTAGCAAGTAGTTCTTATGTTAATTTTAAATTAACATAAAATTTTGAATAATATATAAGCATGATTAAAAATCACCATGAAAGGGTTGACGGTGTCAAGTTAGCCTTCTGCTCTGTCCCTCCTGCCCTCAGTTCTTTTCTCTGATGAGAGCCTGGATCACAGTCACACAGTGATTTAAAGACAGAATTACAGTTCTCGTTCCTTCCTTTTCTACCCTCCCTGCTTTTGCTCTTAATAGGTGGACTTGAAAGTGGGCAGCGGCAGCCAGCCCTGCTTGAGCAAGTCCATGTAGAACACTGTCCACGCCGTCTTGCTGAGGCCAGATGTGAGCAGGCCAGCCCTGCCCTTGAACATGGATCCCATTGCTTGTGAGCTAAGGCTGATGCCTTCTGCCTGCTGCGAGTTCCTGTGTGGTCTGGTCACTTCAGTTTCATCCAGCTGGACACACCTTGCTTCCTTGGCATCTCCTTCTTGGCACTTGCCTCCTTTGCCTGGAGAGCTCTCTCCTTCCTGCTTAGTTGGCCTCTGATTAAATGTCACTTCCCCAAATCTGACCAGCCCCCTGTTACACCGTCTACCACCTAGGTCTTCCCTTCCGATCAGGCCCTTCCCTTCCCTTCCCTTCCTTCCCATCTGGAATGAAGTTCACACAGCAGAAGGGCCTGTTTCTCGATTATTCATAATTTTTCCAGCACCTCGCACAGTTACTTATCATGGTAGTGTCCAGTACACATTTATAGAAGTTATTTTTGCCATTTTATTGAGACACAGCTTAAAGTGTAGTGATCCTAATACACAGCCTGGTGAGTCTTTATGAATGCATTTACCTGTGTAATTACCCCCCACATCATGATTCATGGTGTTTCTAGTAGCTCAGAGCCCCATGTATCTGCATCTCAGTCAATGTACTTTCCCTCTAAGACAACACTGGTTTTGCCTGTTCTAAGCTTTGTATAAGTGGTATCATACAGCACATGTGTGTCTGGGTTCTTTCTTATGTGTTGTGGTCAGGGTTTTGACATACTTAATACAGGACACATAGTTTAGAGGTTTACTGCCCCAGAATTCAAATGCAAAGGGGTACAAGCGATTAACTGCACGCTAGAGGCCCAAAGAATCTATCCAAGGGCTGGGATCCCAGCACCGCCTCACACCAGTTCAGCTAATGGTGTATAGCCCAAGGCAGTGTCCTCTACGATTCCAGCCAGTGCCTGGAGCCCATAGCAAAGTCCCATGTTTGTCCGTACTAAGGATCCTAATCCTGAAGGCCCAAATGCCAGTGGTGGAAGCCAGAAATCCCATGCCATTTGTGAGGGCTTTGTGCCACCAGGCTGAGGGATCTGTGTTGGAGCCAGAAAGTGATGCTCGTGGTGAAGATCAGAGCCCCCCTGATGGGAGAGGCCCCAAACTCCTTCTCCAAAGAGAACAGCCAAGTTCGCATCAGGAAAATCATCCACAGCAAGCGTCTCCCAGAAAATCAACAGGCCCACGATCTTCCCCTCCAGCTTTCTCTTTCTGGCTAATAACAACAACCCTTAGGTGCATCTTCTGTGCCCAGACCATGCTGATTCAGTTCAGCTGGGCCTTCCAAGTTGAACCTTAGTTTATCTGCCACAATATGACATTGTATCAGCAAAGAGAGGGAATCACCAGCACAGGTGAGATTTTCTGTGTGCAGAGAGGGTCCCCCGTGATTTGGAGCACAGGTAGCCATCTCTGGATGGGAGCAGAGGTGCAGACGGTGGGCAGATACAGGTGCAGATGTGGAAGTCCACACAAGGGCTTTCATGGGGTGGGCTGTGGCACCAGCCGAGAGTCCAAGAGGCATGGCAGTGCAGTGGTAGAGGAGAGGGGAGCGGGTCTAAGGTGGCCACACAGGAGGGCAGAGTTGGAGAGAGTGGAGATAGAGAATTAAGGACAACGCAAAGGAACCGCTTGGCCAGCTGCTGATTTGAAATGAGAGCCATAGATAGGATAGTCACTGCCTTTCTCAGTGATGTGCAGGAGATACGGGGCTGAGCTTTCACCAAGACTTTGCTTTTGTGAAAAGAACAAGTGCAGTGGTATCAGAGGAGGCTGTTGTGTGGGTTATGGGAAGAGCCATGGGATTTAACTGGATAAAGGAGACAGTGTACACACGAGGAAGCCGAGGGAAAAGGAAGTTTGGATTTTGAAGTGATGCCTGAGATGGGCTGATCGTGTGCTCAGAGAGTTAGCTGAGTTCAGGGTTCGTGTGCCTGCATGGCAGCCTGACATAGCCTGACTAATACAATCCGTGTGACTTAAAAATAGGGTGAATATGTCATCTCACTGTTATTTCCACTTGTATATTGGAGCGTTAAGAAAATCAGTCACTTATATTTTCCTCTTTTCAGGCTGACCTTTCTATATTCCTTGTCCATTGTCTTGTGAGAAAATGTTGAGATTTAAGAATATGTAAGCATTAATGCTCATAAAGACTGCTTAAATTTAATGAAAAATGTATATAAAATTGTAGCTAGAGTGATTTTGTTTTTTTTTAAAACAAATGAAGAGAGTATTAACATATAGAATTCATCAGATGGTTGGGGTAAAATTTTATTTTTAGAAAATATTTTCATAATATTGCCTTTTTCTCAAATAATCATGAGTACTTGTAAAATCCAAAGGAGAAACATATCCACACACCCTTGTGTGGGCTTTTAGGTCTCTGTAGCATTAAAGAGCTCTTTGAGAGGACAGTGATTTTGTGGCCCTTTTTATGCCTGGACAACCTTGCTGAGATGAAGGATCAGAACCAAGCTTAAATTCTCCCCAGCTTTCATTCTGGATATGAAGCCCTCAGTTCTGAGCAGGAATTCCCCCACTCCCTGGTTTTTGTTTGGTATAAAAAATTTACTCCTGTGGAGCTTAAATACTTTGTCTTTTCTTTAAGGGATTTTGCAGGCTGAGGATACAAGCTCTCTGGCCTCAGAAAAGCTTTGTCCTGAGAGAGAGATGCCTTTTGAGGTGATAATCAGACTCTTCACACCACCAAGCAGTTACTTGGTGCAGGAGTGTCTTGGTGCAGAGCATCAGAGAGGGCCAAAGTGTATGTCCTGGGGGGTTGAAGTGTGCATGGATTAGGAGATGAAAATAAATGAAATACTAACCTGTCATGTAATGATGTGATGTGGAGTGTTGGAAAATTTATGTTTGTGGATGGAGCTCTCAGGAAGATGTCAGTGCCACCCCCCAAGAGAAATCTACACTGGGCACCAGTCATAGTATGATGATCGTTTGTGCAGAGTGGACGGTGGGCTTCACACGTTGCTGCAGGCCAGGGCATGGGCATCCCTTCACCCTACTGTGTGTCCCCTGCTCCTGCTCATTCTGCGGCGTAAGAGCTCACGGTCTCCCTCTGATCCGAAGTCTTGCCCTAGAATGCTGTTCCCTTAATCAAGGTTTGTGTCCATTCGCTGTATTATGGAAGGGCTGCTGATAGCCCAGTGTGCTTAATTCTTTGTACTCTTGACTAGTTAGTCTTCAGATAAGTTGCTAAGAGTGGGACTGTTGGACTAAAAGGCAATGCACAGTATATATTGCGATACACAGTACTTTTAATCCAAATTACTTTCTCTTGATAATCCTAACTGCTGATTGTAATTTGTCTCAGTATTGTAACTTCTTTTTGCTTGCAATTATTTTATTACTAGCCAATATCTCCCTATATTTTACTTCATCTTTTTGTATGAGGGGGTTATAAAGTGTCTGTTTTATCAGTTTTTGAGATTTATGTTGATTTCCCTTTTGTGTTGATTTTATGGATACATTAATCATTTCTCCTTCTTGCTAAGTACTTTCTCCATTCTGTTACTTATCTGTCAGTTTCTGGTTGGTGCTTTTTAATATTCAAAAGATGATTTTTGTTGATTTGTGTGTATTGTTGTTGGTTTTAGTTAAAGCTATCCGACCTTTTTTTATACTTGTAAAGAACTTCTTAACCCGACTATTTAAATTTTTGCCCATATTTTTTCCAGTACTTTTATGATTTTAGATTTTCACTTTGAAATTGTTTAACAATTTTGTTATAAGTAGGAGATTGAAACCGTTAGTTTTTGAAAAAACCGTTAGTTTTTGAAAAAATTGTCTTTTTTCCATAGATTTGAAAAGATCTTCTTTGTCAGACAATAAATTCTTTTTTTTTTTTAGGTTTTTTTGAGACAGGGTCTCGCTTTGTAGTTCAGGCTGGCCCTGAGCTCAGCCTCACACTCACATCACAGCAATCCTTCTGCCTCTGCCTCCCGAGTGCTGGGATTACAGGCGTGAGCCACCACGCCCGGCACTGTGGTATGTGGTACTGGTTGCTGCTGGGCGTCAGTCTCCACGCCCAGTATTATATGTGGTTACCGAGGATTGAACCCTGGTCCTTGTGCTTGCAAGACAGGTGCCGGAACCACTGAGCTAAATGCCCGGCCCAGACAGTAAATTCTTACATATAGCAGGTCTGCTTGTTTCGAGTTTGCCATTTGAGCAATTCTTAGCCAGGCTGAGTTATCATGTATGGACTCTTGTTAATTGTTGGTTTTTAATACAGTGGCCTGTGTCCCACTATGCCATTTACCTGCTTATTATACCTTTCACAGTGCCATACATTTATTATGTTCTGAAAAGGTCCTTGTTAAATATATTCTGAAGGGAACCTATCTTCCACCCCTTGATTTAGCTGGCTGTCATTAATATGTAAAAAAGTTACCTGTTTTACTTTTGTTACTTCTGTGGCTGGCGATTTGAACTGGCATACTTTTTGCTACTTGGTGACTAGATTTTAAGGGTTTTTCTAAGTATAGATCTCTCCAAATATTTATAAATAATATCTTTGGTGCCTTTTCCAGTATTTGCTTTTACTTTTCCATTTGTCCTTGACTGGTTCAGTGGTTTGAATTTTTTTTTTTTTCTTTTAGTTTTTAGAGACAGGGTCTCGCTTTGTAGTTCAGGTTGGTCCTGAACCCAGCAAACCTCTTGCCTCTGCCTCCCAAGTGTTGGGATCAGAGGCTTGAGCCACCAACCCCGGCACTGTGGGATGTGGTACTAATTGCTGGTGGATGTGAGTCACCATGCCTGGCATTGTTACATGTGATTACCAGGGATTGAACCCCAGACCTTATACATGCAAAGCAGGCACCAGAACCACTGAGCTAAATCCTCAGCCTGTGGCTTGAACTTTTAAAAGAATGCCAAATAATAATGGAGAAGGTGAATATTCTTGCCTTTTATGTGGTTTGAATGGGATTTTGTGTTTTGACTTATTATTTAGCAGAGGGCTGATCCTGTATGTGCAGTTGAACGGAGAAAGCATTGCAGGTAAGCTGGGCACACCCCTGTGGTCCCAGCATTTGGGAGCTAAGGCAGGAAGACTGCCATGAGTTTGAGGCCATCTGGGTTACATAGTGAGTTAGTTCATGGCCAGCCTGCACTACAGAGCTAGAGCCTGTCTCAAAAAACAACAAAATGATCTTTCCAGGTAAGAAGTAACATGTGCAAGTTTCGAAGATAGGGGCTAAAAGGTTGTGTAGAAACCAGTTGTAAGAAGTGAAGCTGTGTGGAGGGAGTGGCATCACGAGCAGAGTGGTCTCTGAGGAGGGGGCTAAACTACATACACGAGTAACAAGGAGCAACGTGGAGTGGAGAGCTCCTAGAACCGCGTGGCCCAAGTCTCAGCTCTTCACCTGGAAGAAGGCAGAGTCTGATCCCTCAAGCTGTGGTGAGGAACAGAGAAAATGCCGTGTGTGTCCGAAGCCCATAGCCCAGTGCCTGGCGTAGGAGGACAGTGAACAAATGTCAGGTATTGTTGCTATTGGTAGTATAATCGATGATGTAGAAGCTGAAAGGAGTGTGTGGGGAAAAATAATTTCATCAGTTGTACATACAATAGGTTAAAGCAGGAAAAACTCAACTAGACTGAAATCCGTGGGAGTCTGTGTCTCCGCACGCCTGTTAGTAACTTGGCAGTGATCCCTGTTCCACAGGCCTTCTATCGCCAGGCCACTAGTGGTCCCCTTAATAACACACAATGGTTGCTTGAGCATCAAAAGGGTGGATTCTGCCCGTTTGTAGGCCTCCGATGACCATATGTGGTCACTAATGGCGAGGATGGGTAATTGGGGCAGCCTTGACTCATCTCACTTTGCAGGGTGTGTATTTGGTAGTTATGAAAGAGAGTCCCTGCCTCACTGCTTTCTTTAATATACATCGTCTTCAGGTCCCTTAGTGGTAACACAATCATTCTTTTCACATGTGTATGTTTTTCTGTGTCTCAGGGAAGCTTTGAAATACTTTCTGATTTATAGAGAGTGAAAAGTGAACCAAACTTTCTCAGAACATTTAGAAAACCCCAGACACTTAAAAGCCAAAATCAAACAGTATTTGAAATGATTTATACAATTGCAGCAATAACTTTTTTCCACTTAAGCCGAAGTATAGTCTAAACATCTCTCTCACACCACTAAATCCTTTAAATGGGAGTAATAGATGTCTATAAATCAAATGATAGTTTACGTTTATTTCATAACCACTTTTTTGAGCTCATTTACCCTCTTAAAAAACCTGGTATGTCCTCTAAATAGCTGAAGCAGTCCTGTATTGAATTAAAGTGAATAGAAAAAGAACCATGAAGATATTTAGAGAATAATATGCTGTTCCAGCTTGGTTTGGAGAAATACAGTATTGGAAGGAAAGTAGAACAAGATTAGCTGGTGTTGAGCCGACTTGTTTGAAAGACGAGGATTTAAGTGAAAGCTGCTTTGTCTCACTGGTGAGTAATAAACAGGCACTGTGGCCAGTAATCCGAAGCTGGCCTTCTGGCACATGTGTTAGTTACTTTGTCCTCACTGAGACAAAATTCCCAACACAAGAAGTTAAAGGGGGAAAGGTTTGTTGGCTTACAGTTGATAGAGTGTAATCCGCTGGCTCCAAAGCAGGGTGGCAGAGAGGCAACAGTTCACGGAGGCGGAAGACACAAAAGCAACGAGGTACCTTCACAGTGTCTTTCTGCTTCTTTAATTCAGACTACCCAAATCAGGGTGGTGTGAAGCCAATCAGTAATCACACACTCTTAATCCCAGCATCACATGCTGTAGATTCAGCCGCCTTGTGAAGCTCTGAGGGAACATCCACACCCACACCATAAATTGTGTCCTGCGCCTCCTCTTTCTCCCTTTACTTGGTAACCAGATCTTATGCACATAAGAAGACAGGAACAATACAAATGGAATCATAGAGACTTAACCTTACTGAGAGTCCACATCCTATTACAATGTTAGAGAACAGAAAAAACTTTACGGTGCTCCCTGTAGAGAGCCACAGAGGCCCTTCTCACTCATGGTCTCCGAGCCTGGTGGGTAAATCAGCATATGCGGTGTGATCGCTCATCTTAAGCTTTTTTGTCTGCTGTTATATTTTTGGTCTATATTTCTAAGGTAGTAGCCCTGATTTAAGTGTTTTGACCAAACTCATTGTAAGAAATGCATTTCACATTATAATCTGATATGTTGTACAAATATACATCTGTACGTTTGTGTGTGTGTGTGTGTGTGTGTGTGTGTGTGTGTGTGGTGAAAGACTGAAATGAGTACCACAGAGTTAGCCCAACTCCGTGCAGATACCTCGGTGTTTTCTCTTTTGTGTTTAATGGTTGTCACAGCCTTCTATATTGATTTTACGAACCTTGTGTATAATGACCCACAGTTTGAAAAACTCCATGTTAACTTGTCTTGCCTCCTGGTTTTGCTTGAATCAATCATAAATTTTTTTCAGATAGAGACATTTTAAAACTAAATTATTTAGAAAGCTAGAACCATAGCTCCTACTTAGTCCTAGCACTACCATCTCTCCTCTTGTGTTAATTCCCTTGACAGACATCTTGCAGGACTGAGGAGTATGTGCATGTATAGCACAATGTGCAATGACCCGACCTGGTGCTGAGAAGTGTTATAGACAGCAGAGTGTTGAATTTTGTTTCATGCAGTCAGAAATGAAGGAGGTAGGTCAGAAGGCAGCCAGAGTATGTGTCAGTCCAGACTTGCTGGTCGATGGGAAGTTGGGTGCGGCAGGAGGGCTGTTGAGTGGAGTTGAAAATAAGGCTGAGACCAAATAGTAGAGTCCCTGTGTCTGCTGAAAAAACTCTGCATGATCCTAGAGGGAGCAGAGAGAGCTGAAGTGCATAAGCAGAATCTTGCCATGAGCGGGTACAAACTTAAGGAAACAGTTATGGTTTTAGTGTGGAGGTTGGATTGGAGGATGGAGGCAGAAAGCAGGAATAAAAAAATGTATGTAAGTGGGAGATGGAAACAAATATAAACATATTGCGAATTTTACCCATATACTTTAGAACACTGATTTATTTGTAAAAGCAACCCAGTAGGTTGTTTTTGTTTTTTGAGACAGAGTTTTGTTTTGTAGTTCAAACTGGTCCTGAACTCACTATGTAGCCCAGGCTAGCCTCAAACTCCTGCAGTTTTCCTGCCTCTGCCTCCTGAGTGCTGGGCTTACAGGCATGAGTAAGTACGCTTGGCACTGTGGTATGTGGTTATTGAGGTTCAAACTCCAGACCTTGCACTTTCCAGGCAGACGCTGGAACCACTGAGCTAAATTCCTGGTCCCTCTAGGTTATTTTGATAATATTTTATTCTGTTGTCTTAGCCAGCCACAATTTTTTTAAAAAGTGTATTTTATCTAACATTTAGTTACTTCCTTCTGGAAGGTTATTGGAAGTACAGTGTACCCTCAAGTTACAGCTAACCTGATACGTGAACAAATTGGGTTGGGACTGGAATTTCAGTTGTAACCTACAATTGAGTTACAGCCCAAATACTGACTGCTTGTGCTTCCAGATGGTCTCAAATACAAATTTAATCCTGAAGAGTTCTGGAAGGGACATTACAATCCTTGCCTATAAGGGGTTAATTGATAAATCTTGGACCCGTGTCTCTCTAAGGACAGTGAGATCTGACACTATACAGGAGAGAGGCTTTGAAGGCTCTGCCGAGGAGCCTGAGCCTTCAGTTGACTGACGTGAGTTACAACCGGAAGTTTGTAAGTCAACCGTAACCAAACCTCTCCTGCTAGGGAAACAAGTTCCTCCATGCAGTTCTTCCGCTTTGTGCTCTATTCTAAGTAATTACCTTGATTTTACCATACTGCTCTTCTTTGAGGGAGTTGGTTTTGACAATCATATTTTTATTTTCAGTAGCTTCCTATTTATCAATAATCTATGCATCCATCCATCTACCTATATATTTAATACAGATTAGTGGATTTAATTTTGGCAGATTCTTGCATCATATAATGTACATTAATCTTTTTCACCCTCCATCTTGCTCCCTGGTTTCATATCACAGCATCTTGATTTTGTTTAATTAATGTAACTTTATCACAAAATAATGTATGTGTACACAGACCCTGTCCTAAAGGCACTGCAGTCTGAATAAAAGATGCACAAGATAGAAATCTGATGAATAGAAATTGATGATAGTGTGTGGGAAAAGGGTCAGTTATCTTGCAAGAGCTATATTGTGATCAGATTGCTCAGATTTGAGGATTGATTCAAGAATCAGTGCTGACCCATAGCCTATGAAAAGCCCATAGAACATAATACTCAATGGTAAATGACTGAAAGTTTTTCTTTAAGTAAAGAGTAATACTACAGTCTCTGCCATTGCGCCTTCTGTTCAGTATTGTGCTACAAATTTTACTCAGCACTGCTAGGCAAGAAAATGAAATAAAAAGTATTCATACTAGAAAGCAAGAAATAAAATTATCTTTCTGTATACACAAAATTATGAATTATATACAGAAAGTCCTAAAGAGTAAACCCCCAAATCTGTTATAATAAAAGTGCTGATGAGAGTAATAATCAATAAAAAATCAATTTACTCTAAAAAAATAAAATTTAATTAAATTTTTTTAAAAAAGTTCTATTTTGAGTGCCGGGCGTGGTGGCTCACGCCTGTAATCCCAGCACTTGGGAGGCAGAGGCAGGAGGATTGCTGTGATGTGAGTTGGAGGCTGAGCTCAGGGCCAGCCTGAACCACAAAAGCGAGACCCTGTCTCAAAAAACCAAAAAAAAAAAAAAAAGTTCTATTTTGAATAGCACTATTAAAAATTAAAATGCTTAATGAATAAACAGTATTCCATAAGAAGTTTAAGCCTGCTTGGGGAAAGCTACAAAATATTGACAGAAATTAAAGAAACCCTAAACAAATGGAAATGTGTCTCATGTTCATAGATAGTAATTCACCATAATCTCTGTTAATCTCATCTTTCATTTCACAAAAATAATCTGCTCATAACATTCATATAGAAAGGAAAGGGACCCACAATAAGCAAAAGGGTCTCAGAAAAGAAAAAAGTGGGAGGATTCACTTTTCCCAGCTTTGAGACTACTATAGAGAGAGTCACAGTAAGCGTGTGTGGTACTGTCATCAGATACATACGTGGAACACAACCGAGAGTCCAGAAATCCATTTCTTTATGGTCACTTGAGTTTTGAGAAGGGTGCCCAGACAGCTAAGTAGGGGAGAAACATCATCCTCTAGAGAATGGTAGAAGTCCATATGCAAAAAACTCCTGAAATTTACTCAGTAGATTACTAAATTTATTGGTGTAAATATTTGTCACCGGGGATTAAGCAGTGGTTTCTTAGATGATAGTATAAGCAACCAAATGATAATTTGGACTCATTATAATTTTAAAAATTTTACTAAAAATATACTGGGATGAGAGCAAAATAACAGCCCATAGTAGAGGAGAATATACCTGATGAATGTTTAATCTCCAGTACTTACAGGTATAAGAACTCTAAATCAACTAAAAAACAGCAAAACAACTCAAAAAGTGAGCAAAATGCTTGACATATTTCTCCAAGAAAGAGCAAGAGAAATCAGTAACATGTGCAAAGAGCTCAATATCATTACTTAGAAATACGCACGTGAAAACAACAATGAGGGATTATTTTACTGTCCCTGGGATGGACACCAAAAAACAAAAGGACGGCCAGAAACAAGTGTTGTTATGGATGTCTGATAGTATATAAGATGATGTAGCAACTATGGAAAACAGTGTGGCAGTCCTCAAAAAGTCAGTTACTGGGTGACCTAGCTATTCCATTTCTAGACGGAGTAGGATTCCATTCAGTAGAACTGGAAATGTGTACCCCGCACAAATTCTGCACATGAATATCATGGCAACATTATTTACGATAGCCAGTAAGTAGAAACAATCTAAGTATCTATCCATGCATGAACAGATAATCAGAAGTGCTTTTATCTGTACAATGGAATATTGTTTATTCATAAAAATGATGAAGTATTGTTGACATATATTATAGCACATGCTGACTAGTGAGAGAAGCCAGGCACAAAGATCACATATTGTATGGTTCTGTCTAGATGAAAACTCCAGAATTAGTAAATCAGTAGAGAAAGGAAGTAGACCAGTAGTTGTGAGGAACTGTGGGAAGGAAGAATGGAGAATGATTGGTTCTAATGAATACAAGCCCCTTTTTGGTATGGTAAAAATGTTTTGGAATTAGATAATAGTGGTGGTGGTGGTATTTGTACAGTGTTGTGAATATGCTAAGAATCACTGGATTGAGTATAAAGAGTAGTGCATGACTATATAGTGCATGACTTTCATCGCAGTGAAATCCCTGTTGACAAACTGTCTTAGAGCAGGGAAAAGTCACACCTGTGGGCCTAGTTTATTACCATGAAAGAGGAGACAGAATAGCTGTAGAGGACAGAGATCAGCTTCTTGCAAAGAATGTTCTGGTTACTGTTGGGTGGGGTACAATTCAGCTTAGTAACCTGTAGCTTTAAAAGGACCTATGAAGCTGTCAATTCTTTTCTGTCTTAAGCAGTCCATCTCTCACTACTGACCGTTTTGAAGAAGAACCTTTAAACTTTCACGTCTAGGAAATATCAAAAATCAAATACTCATATATAATTCCTATATATATGTTCAAAATATTATAATATTGTATAACATAATACTAGTTGATACTGTTTTACATGAGTAGTTGTAAGAATACTTCAGCACTACTTTATGTGTATACTAGTTACTTTATGTGTATACTAGATAAAGCATTAGCTTTATCTAATACTTTTAAAAATTCCAGTGACATGTAAAGCTTGGCATTACCCAAGTTCTCCATGTGTTTCAGCCACAGCTGTCACTTTCCTTCCCAGGTTCTTTTTCTTCTTTCTCTTTCTTTTCTCTTTCTTTCTTTGTTTCTTTTTCGCTTTCTTTCTTTCCTTCTTTCTCTGTCTCTCTGTCTCTTTCTTTCATAAAAAATTGCTAAAAGCCATTTCATCAGGAATTTTGGAAATTCTTCAGAGGAGACAGTTAGGGAGGGCTGGTGACGTGCTGATGGAAACCAGACCATCCTAGTAATTCCAGCAGCTCAGTCATGTATTTTATTGCTGTCGTTATGTTGTACAAAATGCAGGTAGTAACACGACCTGCAGATGATGTATACTCGGAGGCCTTGGGCTGTATTTGAGAATATGTGGTTAATAAACTCCTGGAATGCCTTCATGAGATTACCCGGGGGCGGGGGAGGCAGCTATTAAGTATTCCTCGGGGTGAAACTTTTTTTTAACTGTCTTTATTAACTCAGTTTCATCTACCAGGCACACAGCCCTTGGTGAGATGTATTTCCTAACTGCGCGTGTCTAGCTTGTGTGCCTCTTAGGTGATGTAAAAGACAGTGTATAGGATGCACTTGTTCTTGTGACATGGAGGGATCTTTCAGTGGGAGAATTAGAAAATAAGTTTGGAAAGCAGCAGTTTTTCCAACCAAGAAAGTTGAGTGAGCATCGTGTAAGGTTATTAGATGATGGTTGCTGGGTAAGAGCCAGGGGAATAAAGAGACAAATGTGCAGACGTGGAATGAAGAGACAAATGTGCAGACATGAGGCTGTATGGGTTTCACAAGAAACTCAGACATGTATGTTGTAGAGAGTAAGTTAGTTGTTTATTACCTATATATTGGCATCTTTGTAATTTCAGTGGATATTGAAACTAATATAGAAAAATGTATACTTACAGATGTAAATTAGGTGTAAAACTGCAGTGATTTTTGTTTATTCTTTTTATCATCTTTCGTGTATTTGATGATGATAGTGTGCTGTTGTGAGATACCAGACATAGCAAAGCACCTTTCCTTCATGTGAAAGCACTAGGTTGATAGCTGACAAATGGATTGCCAAGGGCAAGCACACTGCAGGCTGTTAACGTACTTTCTCTCATTAATTGTGCCCAGTAGCCCAGCAAGATAGTTTTGAACTTGAACTTTTAGGAAGTTAGCCATGAGGTGATCCCTTATCTAGTGCTCAGCATATTATGGATGTTTGATGAAGTTAGGAAAGATGCATGATTATTTTTTTCTAATAATGAGAATTGAACCCAGGGCCTTTGCACAGAGCCATATCCCCAGCTGTTTTTATTTATTTATTTATTTATTTATTTGAGACAGGGTCATGTGAAGTTGCCCTGATGGGCTTGAACTTGAGATCTTCCTGGCTTAGCCTCCAGAGTACTGGGATTATAGGTTACATTCCCATACCTGGCTTAGACTTTTGAGTCTGCCTGTCCAGTACTGTACCCTGCAAGGAGAGTGCAGGACCATGCATATCTGACAGCACAGGGGTCTCAATGCTCATGTCACTATAGAGGGCTTTAGGAGTCAGAGGAGTCAGATGCTTCTCTGGTTTTCTCTCTGAAGACTTTAGGGCACAATACCCCTGTGTACCTGTGATAATATTTTGAAAGTACCGACTTAATCGATCTCCTCCCTTTCATAATCCTGCCCCTAAAGTAGCTCCATGTGCAGCTGTTGAGCTCTGAGGAACCACCCTTGGGCAGTGCTAGTACAGGAGGTGGCTGTGAGGGCCAGCACGCTGTCCTATGCAGGAGGGCATAGCTGCACAGAGCACCCCGGCAGCTGTGCAGTGGGAGCACTTTGGCTGGCTCCTGCAGTGGGTGGGACAGATGAGACCCAGGGATGAGCGGGCCTTGACTGTGTTGAGCGTGGGAGCTCCTCTGAGCGCAGGGGACAGCGGTAACACCAACCTGCTGACAGGGCCCAGGGTCAGTGCAGTGTAAGCAGTAAGCCCTGTCTTTGGTTTTTTTTCTTTCTGAAATATGAGGGAAGGTTTCCAGGATAAAGTGTGATTTGGGCAGACATTGACCAAAGTAAGAAAGTGAGCCAGGCAGGTACTTCTGGGCAAAGCATGTCTGAGGCCAAGAGAAGAGCAGAGAAAAGAATGTGTGGGCTCAAGAGTTTAACTTACTGCCTGTTGTTTTTGGACCAGCCTGTCAGCCAGGGTGACCACAGAGAATGGACGAGGGAAGAGAAACAGGAAATGAGGTTGGAACTGTGAGAGACCAAAGAAAGAAATTCCTAGGTTCACTTGTTTAGTGCAAAGGAGTTGATAGACTTTCTTTGACATCAGAATGTTCCATTTGTCCTTGTCCTTTCTGTCTTCTTGGTCATTCTTATGGGACAAGGACTCTGTCTACCTGAGACCCCAGGCAGGCGGAGGCCTTGGGTCTCGAGATCTGCCCAGAGTAGAGTCCGCCCACAAGCCTGGTCTCGTCCCTCCTGCCCACCTCCCTCTCTTGCACATCCGTGTGTACACTGAATGATGCATCTGCCTTTGGGCTTTCTTCCCATAGAGAAGTTGCTGTCCTTTCCGAATCACAGTGTGTGTACTCCTCAGTATAGACAGGCAGAAAATCCCTTCTACAGAGGACACTTTCCTTGTTTTCTGGTTTTCCTTTCATAGTTTTGGCCCAGTTCTACACAGATACCTGCCTCCTTTTTAGGGTGGGTCGTGGATGCATGAAATCAGAGCATCCCCCTGAACTGTGGCGCCTGGACCATGTCTCTCTGGTCTCCTTAATGGGCCAAGCTGCTTGATGGTAGCCTGGACACTTAGGAGCTTTTCCTTCTTTCCTGGGCTGATCCTCTGGGGTGTAGAAATCCTATCCTCATTTCCTCATTTTTTGTGCTACTTGACCATGATTTCTTCAGAAATTATTATTTTTTGTCGTTCTTTACATGCCACGGCCAACAGAAAAAGCCACGTTAACAAGTATTGATTTCTTGGTTTCAGTTCTGCGCTTGCTGCTTGCTTTTAATTTTCTCCCTTACTTAGATGTCACCTTTCCATGTTTCATCTACTAAATGGATGAAGTGTGATCAGAAATATCTTGAATGTTTAAATTTTTAAAAATTTATTACAGCATTCCCATTAATCTCCCCAAAATATTCTCCCTCACTTCAAACCCACTTACTATTCTTACCACTTTCTGAAGCGGGCCTGGAAGTCCTCTTCTGTGAGGGTCTTTAGTTGCGCTGTTGTAGCTGCCTCGTGACTGAATAGATCATAGTCACTTGACTTTGGGGAAGAACGAAAATTGGATGGTGCCAGGTCTGGTGAAAGTGGCAGCTGGGAATGCATCGTGTTGTTTTACAAGCCTGCCTTTCTGTTTAGTGGCACTCAGGAGCAGTTCACCACATTTTCTTTACTGCAGCTAAATACACTTGTGGAAGAGGACTCCCAGAACTGCTTCAAAAAGTGGCGAGAACAATGGGATTAGAATGCTCAAAATGAAGGGGAATGTTTTAAGGGGTGTTATTGGTAATGTATCTTTCACTGCAATAAATTTTAATTTAAACATTCAGTGTATTTTTTCAATCACACCTTCTATTTCCATTGAATCAGTTGGATCCTGCTGTACTAATAAATTAGCTTCTGGTAAGTGCAAGCCTGGATCTTCAGGATTTTTGTTTTGCAATGTTTTTATTTATATGAAAATAAAATTTACAGTTGGGGTTGGTGCACTACTAACTTTTAGTGAATATTTTGTACATCACTGAGAGCATGCCTGCCATGTTACTAAGTAGCTCAGGTTGTTAGGAAGGAATTTTTCTCATCGCATGAGTATCATCATCTTAGAATAGTCTAATTCTGCCATTAGCATAGGTAATGCTTTTTAGTTGTCATGAGGATATTATAGAATTCTCACACAGTGGCACTTTATTCAGATTTACCCAGATTTGTCCGCTAATGTGGAGAAGGTTGTGTGCCTGATACAGACACATTTTTACATAT
>PVIR01033376.1:0-17938 GCA_004026965.1 Petromus typicus | reverse complement strand
TGATACTGGGGCAGGAGTATATCTGTTTTGACTCCTTTAAATCATTATTCTAATGGTTTGATCATTTTAAAAATAAACCAATTCACCTTTTCTGGTCTTTTTATCAAAATATTTTCTGATCACAGACAAAACAGTGTGGGTAGTAAGCTCCCTGATGAGCTTAGAACCCCAAATTGAGTCTTTGAAAAAATATAGACTGTTGTCCCACGGTACCCTCCTTTTGTTCCTCCTTCTATTCATGTGTCGTTCCTGACTTTCAAGTGATGACAGGAATAAACAGCCCAGGGGGATCAGAAAGGCAGTGAGCTCCTTCATCAGGATTTCTTATTTTTAGAAAAGAGAAAATGGTTAGTGCAGTAGCTTGAATGGCAGTCACCTAACTTTTCCCAAGGTAAAACCCTGCAAGTGGAAAAACTCCATTTAAAGCTATTTCTGATTAACTTCTATTTTGCTCTTTTTATTTTTGGTTCCAAATATTATAGTTGTTATGAAGTGTGTGTGTGTGTGTGTGTGTGTGTGTGTGTGTGTGTGTGTGCGCGTGCGCGCGCGCGCAGAAGATAAAAGTGACAAAAAAGGGGAAAACAAAAATATTTCTTATAATCCTTAATTGAACTCCCATTTCATTCCAGCTCTTTGTTCAGGACATAAAAAAGATTACTATTTTATTTCACTGTTGATCTCTGATCCCTGAAAGACTCTTGAAATAAATATCAACCACAAAATAGCCATAATATTGAAAGTCGCAATGAAGCATCTAGATTCCCATTATTTATTCTTCAGAAATTTAAGATGTAGTCATTTGTAAAAACAGGAATTCTTTTCTCCAACAAAACATTAAATAGGGGTGTGTGTGTGTGTGTGTGTGTGTGTGTGTGTGTGTGTGTTAGTGCACTTGCATAGTATTCTCTGGGTGGTATGGAATCTACAAATATAGCAATAAACAAACATGTAAAATTTCGTTAGAATTCTAGTCAACATGTTCAGGGAAAAAACGTGATTTAAATTATGCTGGTTTTTAAATGTTTTATAAAAACCATACTGTAATGCTACACTAGAAAAGGTTGTTCAACTCCACCATCGAGTTCACATGAACAAATATGGAAAGTGCTAGAAATTAACCACAAAAATTCATGTCACTACAGATGGCTGAAAGAGGAGAGATAAGGTAAGTGTCCTGAAAACACTAACAAAAATAACTTTCTGCCTTAAATAAGTAGCTTTCTGCCATCATTTGAAGTGTAACTGCACATATTCCATTCATTGAAAGTGTATAGTTCAAAAAGATTCTTCACATCTATCTGTGTCAGTAACTGCCACTGAGGTACTAGGCAACCACTGACCTACCATTGATTTTCTTTTTCTTTCTTTCTTCTCCATACTAACGGGGATTTAATCCATGGTCTTCACACGGAGCTACAGCTCCATCCCTTTTTTTATTTTTTGAGACAGGACCATGCTAAGTTACCCCAGCTGGGCTCCAACCTGCAACCTTCCCACTTCCTCCCCTCAGGGTGCAGGGGTTACAGGCATGTACCACCAAGCCCAGCTGCTGTTTGCAATCTTCAGTTTGGTCTTCTGTAGAAGTCCATCTAAACAGGAGCATACAGTAGTAGAGTGTTTTGTATCTGACTTCTTCCACTTACCACAGTGCTTTTAAAATTCACTCATGTTGTACACATCAGTAGTTACTTGCACCAATATGTGTATTTCATATTTTTTACCCACTCACGAGCTGGTTAACATTTGTGTTTTATATTTCGCTCATTTTTTTCCTTTTATTTTCTTTGGATTTTATTTGCTCTTTATTTCCTAGTTTCTTAAGGTGGAGGTTCAGTTAAGGTAGACCTTTCTGCTTTTTCAATGAAAGAATTAGAGCTACTAATTTTCCTCTAGGCATCACTTTAGCTGATTTTATAAATTTTAATATATGCATTTTCATTGTTCATTTAGTTAAAAATAATCTTTACTTTTCCTAATGGTTTGATTCACAAATTATTCAAAAATATGTTGCATAAATTTCCACAAACTTAAGAGTTTTAAAATTTACTCTGTTGATTTCTAGTCATATCCCATTGTGATCATTATGATGTTACAATTCTTTTTTTGTTTGTTTGTTTGTTTAGGTTTTTTGAGACAGGATCTCGCTTTGTAGTTTAGGCTGGCACTGAGCTCAGCCTCAAACTCATATCACAGCAATCTTCCTGCCTTTGTTTCCTGAGTGCCTCCTGAGTACAGGCGTGAGCCACCACACCCAGCACTGTGGTATGTGGTACTGATTGCTGCTGGGGTGTCTCCACACCCAGTATTGTTATGTGGTTACCAGGGATTGAACCTTGGGCCCTTGCACTTCCAAGACGGGCACTGGAACCACTGAGCTATATCCCCAGCCCTGTGATATTACATTTCTAAGTAGAGAGCCACTCCTCCTATGAAAATTGAAAAGTTTTATATATATAATGAAGAAAAGAAAAATGCTGAAAGAACAATCAGTTGTTCCAGGACCATATATTGAAAACATCATCTTTTTACTACTAAATTATTTATATATATATACATGTCACAATTACATTCAACATTGGGACTTAGTACCAGTATATGACATGTTCTCACTTTTACCCATTTCCCTACCCATCCTATTACCCCCTATGCCCTATATATATATATATATTTTCTTTTTTAAATTTTTTATAAGATTATATTTTCTTTCTCTTCCTTACTTTTCACTACCCCCTTTCCCTTTGAATATTTTCTATTTCACCAAATCAGTAATACATTTTAGAGCTCATTTACATCTTCAGATTTTCTCATGCCAGAGAAAAGATAGGGTAGTTACCTATCTGTGACCCATTTATTTCACTTATGAGTGTGTCCTCAAGGTATGTCCATTTGAGTATAAATGACTCAAACTTACCATTCTTTACAGCAGAGTAATATTCCATTTTATTAAAAACCACACCTTTATCCATCTCCAGTTGATGGGCATTTGGGTTGTTTCTAAGATTTAGCTATTACAAACTGACCTGTATGAACATGGGTGCACATATGTCACTATGATATGATTCTTTTAATTCTTTTGTGTATACTCCAAGCAGGGGAACAGCAGGATCAAATGGAACCTCTAATCCTAGTTTTTTTAAAGAATCTCCACACTGATCTCCACAGTGGTTGTACCAATATACATTTCCACCAACCGTGGAGAAGGGTTCCTTTCTCCTCGCAGCCTCGCCAGCATTTATTACTGGTTAATTTTGCAATAGCAATCATTCTTTGTGGGGTGAGATGGAATCTCAGTGTCGTTTTAATCTACATCTCTCAAATAACCAGTGATGCTGAGCATTTCTTCATATGCTTCTTGGCTGCTTTTACTTTTTCTTCTGAAAAATGTCTGTTCATTTTAGATGCCCATTTTTTAATTGGGTCTTTAAATTTAAGGGGATTTTTTTTAAAGCTCTTTATATATTCCAGATAGAAGCCCTTTGAGGAACAGCTAGTAAAGATTTTTTTTCCCATACTGTTGGTGGTCTTTTCACTCTGCCGGTGGTTTCTTTTGCTGTACAGAAGCTTTTTAATAAGATGAGATCCTATTTGTTGATTTCTTCTGCTAGTTCTTGTGCTATAGATGTTTTGTTCATAAAGTCTTTCCCTAAGCTAATGTCTGTAAGAGTTTTACCTAATCTGTTTTCCAGTAGGTTTAGTGTTTACGTGTTAATGTTTAAGTCTCTAATCCACTTTGATTTTAGTTTAGTACAGGGTGAAAAAGACAGGTCCAGCTTTAGTTTTTGGCAGGATAAAGACCAGTTTGTTTTTTTTAGCACCATTTGTTGCAGAGGCTGTCTTTCCTCCATTGAGGATATTTGGCTCCTTTGTCAAAGATAAGGTGGCTTGGTGTATCTGGAGTTATTTCTGCATCTTCTAATCTAATCTACTTGTCTCTGAGTCTGTTACCTTGCCAGAACCATGCAGTTTTTATCACAGTGGCTTTGTAGCATAGCTTCAAGTTAGGGATCATAATACTCCCATCATGTCTTTGTTGCTTAGAATTTCTTTTGCTATTCTAGGTCTTTTGTGGTTCCGGGTGAATTTTTGGATTATTTTCTCTAGATCTGTGAAGTATGGTGTTGGGATATCTATTGGAATTGCATTGAACTTGTATAGTAGTTGTGGGAGTATAGCCATTTTGATGATTAAAAACATCATCTTTTTACTATTAAATTATTTTAGCACCTTTACTGAAAATAAATCAATCATAAAATGGTGGCTTGCTCAGTAGTCCCAATTATGTACTGATGATCTGCAAGCCTATCTTTGTGACTGGATCATGCTAGGCTATGGTATAAATATGACATGACCCCTAAAGGCTCATATGTTAAGGACTTGATCCCCAATACTGAAGAGCAGCCTGGGGAGGCAATTGGATTAGGAGAGTGCTGAATTCACCACTAAATCAGACCCCTGGTGAGTCAGCTCATAGCTGAAGGGCTACTCGGAAATAGGGTTCAGTTGGAAGAAGCAGGTCACTAGAGGAATGCCTATGAAGGGTAGAGCCAGTGGTATCTGGTGGTCCTTGGCCCCTTCTCTGGCTCCTTCCTTCTTTATTTCCTGATGACCTTGCACAGCTTTCCTCTGCCAGTCCATTCCCTCATGATGTTTCAGCCCTGAACCCAGCTGGCCATGGATTTAAGCTTCCCAAGTCATGAGTGAAGTAAACCTTTTCTCCCAAGAGTATATGTCAGGGATCTCATCCCAGCACACAAAATAACAAGATAGCTAGCTTTATGATGCATCAAGCTTAAAATTAGCTCATAGAGGGTTATTTCCTAGTGTATAGTTTGTTCATATACAATAAAGAAAAGGAAGGATATCAGCAAGTCCTTTACCTCCTTCAAGTGCACATACCTCTTAAAATTCACAGGAGCTTGTGACTATCCCTAAACAGGCCCTGCTCATGTTGAGCAGTGATCCTTTGTGTTTTTTATAAAGTGTTCCCCACTGGCCCCAGTATAATTACACTTTCTTGTCTCAGTTTTCTTCCAAGGCATTGTTCCTGTTTAAAGCAGTGGCTAACTCCAAGATGGACCGACAGAGGTTCAAATCATGGCTTTGCCATTAATTGCTCGAGGACATTAGTGAGTAATTGATATTATTGTCTCTATTCCTTTCCTCTTAGATCCAAGATATTTGTACCAGATAAAGGCAAAAATGCTTCTCAGGCCTTACTGAAACCCTTAACTTTACTTTCATCAGCCTTTGAAATATTCTGCAGTTAGGACATAGTTAAAGTCTAGAAAACATCATCATACAAAATGGTATTTTGTATTTCAAACACTTGCTCGATTTTTAAAGTTTTTGTTTAGATTGCAGAAGTCTTTTTTTATTAGCTCCAAAGTGATGTTAAGCTGACATAAAATAACCCCCTCAAAAAAAAATCCTCCCTCAGAAATTTGAAAACTTCAGAATAGGAATGAAATAATTGAAATTTCAATAGTAACTTCAATCTTATACTCCGGAATGTGACTTTTGAGCTACAACTACTGAAAATGGCTTCTTCCTTGATGCTTCTTTGTTTTTCCCATGAGTGGTCTCAAATATATATGCTTCCATATATATATAAAAGTGTTCAGTCTGAAAAATGAAATTTTCTGCCTGCACTCCACATGAATTTCTATTTCCCAGAGCAAACTACTGATTAAAATTTGATTGCTATTTGGTTAGTTTTTAAACGCTTACTTAGTAGCTTCTCTGATCTCAGTTATGGATGGGATTTTTTCCAAGTATATGCAATCTTGACATTTATTTCTGATTCCATCTCAAACTTCACTAAATTGAAAATAAATAAAAGACATCAGACCAGAAAGACAAAGAGAACAGAATCAACAACATTTTTTTTTAAGATGGAAAGCAAGTCAACAAATCTTTTAAGTTCTGACCTGGATTTCAGATTTGCCTACCTAACCTGCAAGGGTAGCAGGTAAAAGGCAGCAAGAAGAAAGCTAATTCACAGTGTAGAAACCCAGAAATTGGAAGGCCTCTGAAGGTGACTTGCGGCACAAGGCTGAAGGGAAAGTTTACATGTGAAATCTTCAGACCCGCAGGACCCAGTTCCACTCAGAGTCACTAATGAGTGCTCTGCCCCACTCGAAAGAAGCTTGGAGACTCACCATCTGGAAAGGCGACGCACAGACTAAGTGAGAAGCAGCAGCATTGGGGAAGCCAGAAGGGCTGGTGGGAAGGGTACTACAAAGAAAACAAGGAACTAAGGGAAAGTCACTGAGTGCTGAAGTCCCTACTCTCCTTCCCCATGGCTCCTAGAAAACAGATCGTCAGGTTTTTATGCCTCTCCACCTTCCAAATGGAAGACTGGAAGCCATCTTTCCAGGAAAGTGGAAACGACACAGACTTCTAGAAGAGTCTGGGTACTTTATAAAGAATACAGAGGTTTATTTAGCTTATAGTCACAGAGAATGAAAAGCCTGGTGCCAGCACCTGCTCAGCTTTGGTGAAAACCTCGTGGTACACAACATCACAGTGGCAAGAGTGTGTAGAAGAGGTCACAGGGCAAGACAGGAAGTCAGAGGCCAGGGAGGGGCAAAGCACTTTCTTTTCTTTCTTCTCTCCCCTCCTTCTTATCTTTTTGTCTTTCTTTCTCCCTTTCTTGCTTTCTTTCATCCTTGACAGTACTGGGCATTTAACCCAGGGCCTCTGCACCAAGCTACATCCCTAGCCTTTTACTTTTATTTTGAGATAAGATCTGTTTCAGTTATTTTCTTTGTTGCTAGAACAAATAGCCAGCATCCAAAAGGATGATAGGTTTATTTCGGTTCAGTTTTTAAGAGGTTTCAGTCCAGTCAGCAGGCTTCAAGGCAGGGTGGCAAGCAGAGGGGTACAGCAGAGATGATGGAACAGTCCCTGCCATGGAAATAAGCAGAGCAAACAAGTACAGAGGGGAGCTAGACCCTTCCAGGCCACAGCCCCAGTGGCCACCTCTACCATCACATTTCACTTATGAACCCACGGTAAACCAGCCCACTGTGGAGAGCTATGGCCCTGTGACTCAAATGTCTCCCAAAAAGCTCAGCTATGAGCATGAGACATCTAGATAGAAACCATGGCAGGGTTTCACTAAGTCTCTTAAGTCACGCTGGCTGGGCTTGGACTTTAGCCTCCCAGAGAGCTGGGATTACTGGTATGTGCCACTGTGCCCAGCTTTGCTCCTTTTATAACAAACTGCTATGGAGGGAACAAATGCACTCCTGGTGGACCTAACCCATTCTCACAAGACAGCATGATTCCATCTGCGAAGGTGGAGCTCCTTCATGACATCTTTGTCGTGCACTAAGGCCCACATCACCAAGCCTCTGCAGCCAAGGGCAAAACTTCTTTCACATGACAAAAATACAGCCAAACCACACATGGTCATTTATGCAATGCTCTTCTTCCCATGGTCTTCTCATTCAGAGCCAGGGCTTAGTCATAAGACAATCCTCACACACCAGTATTCTGCAGGTAGCCTTAAGGAAGAAACATTCCCTTGACAGCATCTGCAAATCATGTTTTTGCTTTTTCTCCTCTGGAACAATTTACAGCACAGAAATTCTTCCATATGTCAAAGCTGGTCTCATCACTTTGCTTGGAGGAGAGAAACAGCAAAAGAGTCCATATTACAGAGCTACTTTAAGCTGGAGTGTGTATAACTATTAGAGCGGCATCTTTGAGAACTTCCTGTTCCCGCAGGCTTCACCTCATTTCTAGAAGTGATTGTGCATTAAGCATCTGGTTTTCCATGAAAAATGGAGCAATGTAGCTGAAATGTGGCCAAATATCACAGCTTTTGATACAACTAACTCTGTAACTGTGGCTGCACATTATACCCTGCATTAGCTAGCTGATTCCAATAACAGCACTAGGTGAATGAGGGAGAAGTGTCACCTGACTGTATAAACGTCCACTGTCTATAGATAGCTGTCTACATTATCTGCCTACTTTGCTTGACTGGCTCACTCTGGGACATCAATCAAACTACGTTGGAGGGAGGTGAGATCATGCCGTGAAATGACAATGGAACTTGCCTTTCCCTCCCTGGCCCTCTCAGACTCATATCTTTCCAAGAACAGCAAGCAGACACTCACCAGTCTCCAGTCACAAGCAGGACAGGGCCCAGCAGCACTGGCTCACTCCACCCACCTCCTTTGTACTTACATAAGCAAGTCAGGATTCTACAAAGGACAAGGTCTAGGTTCACCAGGGCCAAGGAGTTCTTAACCTCCTGTCTTCACTGGAAATGCCCAGACTTCTGTCTCCGTCTAGGCTTAAATTCTGAACTCATCATAATGTGCTATTATTCTTATTGAAAGACAAGCAGAAAGGTAAGGGGATGCATCTAAGTGAGGTTCCAAAACAAATATTTGGAATATCACATCCCCTAAAATGTCTACACAAATTTGCACACACAAAGGTTTTATGCACTCCTAAGGGATGTTTTTCTAAGGCAGTTCATGTCACAAACCTCAAAAAGGCAACATACAGTCAGGACTAGAGTAGGACAGCAATCTTTACCTGTATGTGATCTACCACAAAGGCCCATGAGGCCTGTTTATCCTCCTCCCTCCTAGCTTCATGTCCATTCTCCTTGGTCTGGATGCTACCCTTGTCCTGTAATGTCTCTAGGTCTCCAGATCTTGCTCAGTGAGGGCTACAGAATTCTAACAGCTGCTACACCTTTAAGGACCTGTACCATGTATGCAAGCATGCGAGTAGTCACACCTCCAGTGTTACCACCTGGCTGTGACTGTAGTCATCTGGCAGCACCTCCATACTATCTCACTTACCCGACCACAGATGAAAGAAACATAGCACAAAGTATTGCTTCTCTATTCCCCATCCTTGCTCCCACAAAGCCATTACTGTGGGCATCCTCACTGCAGTCACCCACACCTCACCCCAGGGGGCCCATCAGCTTCCACAGCGTGCGTGGTATAAGACACAGTTTATTAGCACAGTTGCACAGTGGACTGAGCTCCCATCCAAGGTTCTCAGCACTGTCTGCACATTAGAATCACTTGGAAAGATTTGAAAAACGGACTGATCCTTGAGCCCCGTGCCCAGGGATGAGTTAACTGGGAAGGGGCCTGGGCCGGGCCTGGCTGTGCTGTCCTGAGTGACACTGATGTACATCTGGGGTTGAGAACAACAGTGTTGTTACCTCCATATGTCTCCCCATACCTGAGGCATGGGTATTGTTTAACAATTTAATAGGTTGCCTCAGGCACATACACATTCATGGACACTTACTCAACCTCATGGAGAGCATACGTAATACCTTAACACACATATGTCCCTAAGAACTGCCTCTGGACTCCTCATCTGAATGCCCAGGAGATGGACAATGGATACGGCCTTCAGCACTAGTTTCACTGGCAGGACTCTCAGAACTAAACAGCTACAACTGAAAATCTATTCACATAGTTTTGGCCAATGTAAGGCAGGAAGTGGTTCACGAGTCTATCAGGTGATGACTGGGGCTTCTCCGTCAGAATGAGGAGTGCCCAATGTGTAGCTGCCTGTCACATTTACAAGTCATCGCCTACCCATTTTTCATGTACGGCAGTCATATGGGGTCATTGGCACAGTCAGACGTGAACTCGCCGTACCTCCATGCGGCTGCCTGGCTCTCAGAGCCTATTCTTATCACCTACAGTAAACCCTTGGCTGGGTGGAGACGGGAGGAGGAGCAGGAGATTATGAAGCCAAGCCCCAACAGCAGGCTCACCAATTAGTTATACTTGCCCCTCAGTGCACAACTTCATGCTGAAGGGCATGGAGTCGGTGCTGTGCCTATTTAAATGCCAGCTCCAACATTTCTAGGCTGTGCAAACTGAAGGTAGTTAGGATTACCTAATTCATAGAGTTCTTCTGAGGATTAAATGAAGTAATGCACGTAAAGCTACTTAGCACAATGTCATGGTAAGTAATTAATGTTTTCTGATAATGCACATAAAAGTTTTCATTTTGCATAACTTTAAAAATCATTTAAAGGATTAAAAAGCAGAGAGGACCATGGGAAGACATACTAATTATGACATTCACTGTTAATGTGGAGGTGGAATAAGGAGTCTATGAAGAAGTACATTGAGGAAGACAAATGATTTTCTAGTCTTCATCCAATACCTCTGTCTCGTGAGCAGTGAGGAATGCATTCACTTAGATCCAACAGAAATCAACTCTTTCCATTTCCCCTCCTTCTAACAAGTAGGGAGCCAAGAAGGAGAGGAATATTCTGAGCCAGACAATTCCCAAAGGACGTGAGCCAAGAGAAAGGTCTGTATAGTCCCACAGGTGACCTCCTGCAGCTGAGGCTGCAGGAGCTCTGACACCCAAGACAAGCACATTCAAGATGGATCATATTTCAGCTGAAAACTTCTCAGGGGCCACTGTAACCAAGGCTGCAAAAAGGATTTGACTTTGTTCATTAAATGGTAGAATGAAATCACTCTACGGCTCCATAAGAGCAGAGTTTCTTGAATGTTGGCTGGGACGCCTCAAATCAACTCAACCCTCTCATGTCCTTAACTTGACTTGTGGCTGAACGCAGCTCAGGGAAGAGAAATTTTCTCTCACCTTTAGTAAATAAAAAGGAAAAAAAATCAATAAAATAATTTCCAATCTGTTCCTTACAACTCGATGCCCCACTGATCAGAGTAAGTTGGGAACAAACGCATTAGCCCTGGGAGAAAACAGCTTTTAGAAATAAGATTTGATCTAGCTGGCTGAGCAGTCATTATGCTTGAAATTCTCTGTGCCGTATTTGCCAGTCAATAGAGCACACAGGGATGTAGGCCACAGGGACAAGCCTTTCTCCTAATACCAGCCACCAGACTGCACCTATAATTGCTATCAAGATCATCAAAGCATCCAGCTACTTCAGGGAAAAGCTTAATTTTCACCAAAATGAAGAAACAACTTGTTTGTAGCAAAATAATAGGCTTGCCTTTGAGACCAGCTCTCATTGGAGCTTTACAAATTGGAAATACTACCTTATTTTGAAGATTTTAATCAAGTTTAATGCCGGCTAATCTCTCCTTTCCCCTGACCCCTCAGTCCCCAAGCCAGCCCTGACCAGGGGGAAGGAGACCACTAGTCCTGGTGTATAGGGCCTTGGCCCAGTTGGGGTGGTCCTCATTTGGAATGATGCCCGGGCCTTTGATGTCCATTCCAGAATGACTCTATGACCAACCTGACTATGAGAACACCATGTCCTAGAGACCTGTGTGTCCAGTCACAGGAGACAGACTCTATGGGGATGTTGACAGGCCACCCTTTTAGGGTATGGGCCCCAAGGAGTCCCTGTCTCAGTTCTAGCTTCTCCCTTTCCACACTTGCCCTCTTCTAATCCTGCGTGCGTCTCCATTCCAACCCCCAAAGAGGACAACTATCTTGAGTTTTATGTAACTGGTTTTGTTTTTTGAGGGCACCTCGTGTGATGCGCGCAGCCGGCACCCGGCCCACACCCTCATTTCCAGGTCAAGCACCCAGCCGCCCTGTGGGGAGTGCAGGCTGCTAACCCCCTCCTTTGAAGAACTGCCCCTTGTTCACACTCCCCTCACTGGGCCGCTCGCAGGAAGGACTGCCCAACATGAACCACAGAGGGTTGGCACCTCCCCAGTGAGGTGGGCCACTCGTGAGATGTCATTTCCACTCCATAGCATTCCATGAGGACACTCTGAAGCCGAGCTCAGCTCAAAGAGTGCCTTTGTATACTCCCCTTGCCATGCTCTCTTTCTCCTTTCCTTGGGAACGGAGCTTTCTTAATAAATCCCTTACAGAAGCATCTCCAAGGCCTTATTCAGGCTCCAATTTGAAGGTGCTGTGTGGAAAACATATTGAGCAGGTGCAGAGAGAAGGCAGAGGAGAAGGTTAGGAGGCTGCTGCAACCACCATGTTAAGAAATGTTGGTTATTTTCTGTTCTACTCTGAAATTCTATGGCTGTCTGAGTAGGATGCTCATTAACTCAGCTCCATATGTTAGAATTGACACAGGTCAAACTGGCGCACTGAGCTGTTTACTCCATTGAAGCAGATAGCCAGGGAAATAACAGAACAAAAGCTCAAGTATTTGATATACTGGGCAACCAGATCAGAAAAATATCCCCCACTTCTCCAACGAGAATTTAAAATAAAATTCCACAGGGGATCCAAAGACAGGTCTCTTGAGTGAGTCTGGCGCGGATGACACACTGACAATCCACAGAGCATCTGTCATCCTCTGCCATCTTCCTGTTGCCTCCAGCGATTCCCCCTGTAGTCAGCAGGTATTAGAAGTAGGAAATTTCAACCTAACTGGAAGGTAAACCGACTTCAGATCAGAGATATCAAGATGTATATGAAACCGTATAGGCCTTGAGCTGACCTACAACTACAATCCACATGGAGTTTACACATTTCTTTTGACAAAGCCAAGTACACCAGTGTCTCTCAAACAGATCCATAGAGAAAAGCTCATGAATTTGAAGTTTTCACTATAAAATTATCTTTTATTTCAATTTTTATGATAACCTTTAACATATTAATCTAAGTGTATTCTTTATTTCATGGATGGCCACCGAAAAGAGAACACAACCACAAGATTTCTGTGTTAACGTTAAAATCAGGGGTTCAATGCACTGGCACCAGTGACTGATTGCTCAGAACTGTAAGTACTAACTTTTAATGAAGAGCCTATCGAATTATAATTGTGTAGATGTGTCCTCATGAGCCTACGAATGTCCAAAGTTTAGAAATACTGAAAAAAAAAATGTTTACTTCTGAAGATAATCAATATCTGCAAATTCCAGCTGCCAACACGATAGAAAGTACGATGCCATCTTGGTTGCCCGGCTGCCTATCACTGAGCAGAGAAGGACACTCTGCACACAAGAGATGAAGGACATCTATGAAAATTCAGATGACATCAAGTATTCCCACTCCAATGCTGCTATGGATCATTCTCGCTGTTATTACGGTATGCTTTTAATTAAATACCACATAAATTATTAAATCAATGACTGTGGTGTTATTTCAAGGTGTTATTCCAACTTGGGGTATTCCTGTTTTTTTATTTATGGTGGGGCTCTTGGGAAATGCTTATGTATTAGTTAGCTTCCCAGACAATGAGATAAAGTACTTAATTTCCACAACTTAGAGGTTCAACTGGGCTCATGGTTTTGGGGATTCAATCCCTGGTTGGCTGGCTCTAAAGGAGAAACATCATGGCAGAAGATTATGGGGAACCAACGATGTTAAAGTTCACTATAGTCAGGAAGCAGAGTGGGGGATAGTACCAGAGAGGAAGAAACAAGGAACTAAATATAGTGCACAAGGCCAGGCCTTCATGACACGTCCAGACACACTCAGATATGTGCTTTACCAATTACCCTGGTGGCTCCCAAGCCAATTGAGTTGACACATTTAAGCACGATATCTCAGTAAACAGCCAACAGAAGAATTTAACTGTGTATCAAGCTGCAGAGGTAGTACTATAAGGAGTTTATGGGCCAATTATTGAAAAGGCCCAGATTACAAGTAGTTGATCATAAAATATGTCTATGTATTCATAAGTGCCACAACTAGAAGAAAAGAAAGGAATTGATTGTTAGAACCAGAAGACTTTATAGATGAGGCCCAACAGCTGAAGGCAGAGCTGGGGACTTGGACACTCTCTGTGATCAAAGGTAATGTATTACTTAACCTGAGTGACCAATTACATGGTCACTAATTACATGTTTATTAATTACATGGTACCAATTACATGTTTATTTTCATACTATTCAGTATATTATGCACTTATGTTGTAGCAACGCTCTCTAGGGAAATATAGATCAATGTGACTACTGTTATGTAAGGAAAGCACACTGGCCAGACAGGTATGGCAGGGCACACCTATAATCCATGCACTCAAGACACAAGAGATTGGATGTTCAAGGGCAGCCTGGGGTATATAGCAAGATTCTGTCACAAAAAAAAAAAAAAGGAAAGGAAGAAGGGGAGCAACAGAAGGAGGAAAGAAAAGAAAAAAAGAAAGTACTGGCCCAAAATTCAAATTCTTAGTTTGTGAGTGATTACCTGAGTAACTTCAGCAAATTACATTACTTTTCTGAGCCTCGGTTTTTCTATACATAAAATGAGAATATCCTCAACTTCACAAGATATTGTGATTCTAAAATGAGACAACACAAGGAGAAGGTGCTTCATGGCCTTGTAAAGTTGAAAATACTATACAAAGGTAAACTCCATATTATTTGGGATTTCTGTTTTTAACTTAAGACAGTTTGTCTAACAAAATGAAGCTCTAGGGTCCAAATAACTCTGGGATTATTTCATTGTCCCACGGCACAGAATCTTCCACCTTCTCACAAGACCTGGAACTGCCTCCTCTCTGCCTTGCCTCTCTGACACCCACCCTGGGCTCCATTAATCCGTGACCTTGCCCTTGCCCTCATGTGTGTCAAATACTGTCTTAACCCTTTGCCTTTCTACACATTCTTTCTACTGCCTTCACTCCTCTGGCCCACCCCTCCAGTTTGGCACAGTCCTTCAGGCAGTGAATGTTTACTATGCACTACATAGTGCATCTACTATGCACTACTCCAAATGTCACATTAATTTGTTCTCTTTGGGTAAGAGTCAACTCAAGAGTACCACCTGCTCTAGGATAACTCCCCAAATGTCTCCTGTTCATCCACCCACCATCAACCCCCACTAGCTGTGAGGGTTTCTCTCTGTCCAGCAGTGTCCAGTGCTCTTCTTGTCCATTTCTAGAGATGGTGTGTTCTTCACTGTAGACCATGCCTTTCAATTTCATCTGCAGAGAAGCACTGAGTCATAATCGTTGACATTTCGTGACTGCTTAGTAGGTGGCTGCTCTGTTCCAGCACTCTGTACATGGTTAATGCTCACAAACGCTACATGAGGTGGCCATCTCTACTGAGCTTATTGCTGATGACAAGAAACTAACCACAGGATGGTAAAGGAGCTTACACAAGTTCCCAGAGCTGGGGCAAGGAGTACAGGCTTCCTCCTGTTTCTATCTCACTCCACAGCCTCGTAGTTAGGAGACACCATAGATTCCTGAGGGTAGAGGTTGGTAAACTGGAGGTTAAGAAGACTTTTCAAGCACTTTAGAGTCTCAATGAGCCTGAGAGAGGAAGGAGAATTTCCTCTCTAGATTTCTGCATCTATTTTTGTCTCCTTTATCTCACCCTTCCCTAACCCCAATCTACCTAGGGACTGTCTCATCGGTTGGAAAATGCTTTAGCTAATGGCATTGTTCAAGCTGGTCTGCATTCCCTCAAGCCCCAAAAGACACCCTCATGGATGAAGTGGGGGGTGGCTAGAGATTTGCAGATTCCAGCCTCCATCCTGTCTGTCAAATGTCGGTCCTCAAGGTGTGGAATAATTCCAGGAGGCGATGCCAAAACATTTTCTCAAGGCTGAATCAAGCCCCAGAGACCACCTGGTCCACAGAGTGATGGATGCTGGAAAGGAAAGCTCTTCACAGAGCTGCAAGAGTAGGTAGGGTGACGTCAGGGTCAGGCACCTTGCGCAGGATCCAAATGTCATAAACACGGCTTTTCTGCTTCACCATTCAGAACTTTGTGTTGAACTTCTGGCCAAGCCTGGTAGACTCATTTATTTATCCTTACTTCCTTCTACCACCATGATAAAAGATTTTTTTCTAAGGGTAAATCTAAGGACAAGGAGAAGAGAGTATATGACAGCAGACACAAGGGGTCCAAGACTCTCAACCACAGTAGTGACAGCCTGGTGGAGAAGGGCAGAGAAAGCTGAACACCACCCATTACCAGGTGCTGCAGTCTCCTTCTAGAGTAGAGTAGCTACCAGGTTCTTTTTCATTTGAACAAAATAAGTGAAAAGGGTGACAAAATTTCACCTTCATTTGAAAAGTGAAGGGTTAGGAAGAAACTAGCTCTGTAGAGAAAGCTTGGGTCAAGTGAAAGAGGAAAATATACACAGGGAAGACTAACACCAGGAAGAGAGGCAGGACACATTTCAATGGTGTAGTTCCCTTTGATTCCTTCCACACATTGCAGGAACCCACAAGAACTCCTGCATATGGAACTTGGAGAGGCAGTTCTGCATGGACTGTGAGGCCCTGCATGCCTCCCCTCCCAGCCTGTCTAAGCCATGACCTGTCTCACAACTGGAAAAGGAAAGTCATCAAGAAGCAAAATAATTTGTACCTCAGAACCACAGGGAAGCTTGGAATCTGGAGGAACCAGACAATTCCAATAGCTGGGGTGAGGGATGGGGCTGAGAAGCAAAGAGAAGAATAATGCATGACCAAATGGGAAGATGGGGACTTTGTCATTGGTGCAATAAAATCAGGAGGGATCTATCAACATAAAGGGAAATTTCCCACATGGAGAAAAGAGCCTGGTACAGAGATTTTGCATGTCCTTCTTTATATGTACTCCTAACATTTGATGTTTTGATATTACTAGAATTTGTATGCTTTTAAAATCTCCTTTTCTAATTGTCTGTGGTTATTGACCCTGACTATGGATCTGGTGGGGACCTTACAAAATTTATTCAATAATTCAAATCCTTTATCTATAAAATCTTCAAAACCTTCTGTATATACACTGCCACCATCTGCAAATAATGAGTTTCATTTTCTCCCTTTCCTATTCATTTTGCCTTTTTTCTTCTTGAGTTAGTTCCCTGGCTAAAATTTCCAGCAAGATGTAAAAGAAAAATGGTACTGGTGAACATTATTATTTTCCCCTTGAACTTACCAAGAAAACAGCCATGGTGGGTGCAGAAGGTATGTTGTAATCTTAGCTAGTAAGGAAGGCGAGGCTGGAGGATCACAAATTCAAGCCCGGCTTTGGGGACTTAGTGACTTAGTGAGATCTTAACTGAAGTTTAAAAAGGGGGGATGTGGCTCAGGGTAAGTATACTGGGTTCAATCCCCAGTACCACAAGAGAGAAGAAGACAGGGTAAGAGGAGGAAGAGACAGAAAGAGGAGAAAGAATGGAATTCTAAACTTTTGCTATTAATTATTTTTACTGTAGATTTATGTTTTTGTAAATTCCTGTTATCAGAATAAGAAAGATTCTTCTTATCCCAAGTTAGTTAAGAAAGTTTTCAAAAATCATGACTAGGAGTTGAAATTTATTAAATGTTTTACCTCATCTATCAAATTGATGATACGATTTTCTTCGGATATTGTGTTAATTTGGTAAATTGCACTGGATAATTTTTAATGTTAAATACACCTTGATTTCTAATCCAGCGTGGTCATGATCTATTATCTTTTCTTTATATGCTAGATCAATCTGCTAAAATATTGTTGAGATATATTATTGTCTAAGGGAAAGATTTATATAAATAAATCTTTTTCTTTCTTGCACAGTCCTTAATAAATTTGGATGAGTCACTCAACATTTCTGAGTTTCTGTTCCATTTTCTATAAAATGGAGACAGTTTACAACAATTTGTAAGACTGTTTTGAGAATTAAATGAGAAAGGTAGGTGAAATCACTTAATAGGATTCTTAGCACACAGTAGGTAATCAGCAGATACTGAAACTCTGCAGAGACAGCATCTTTAATCAGTTAAAGCTCCAAAATAAAATGCATGCAAAATAATACAAGGATAAGCTCACAGAAATAATAAAGGCTTCATTTCTAAAATCAAGAACAATCTGGCATGCAGTAATCTAACTCATGGGATCCTGGTTTGTTTTTTGTTTTTTGGTTTTTTTTTTTAGGTTTTTTGAGACAGGGTCTCACTTTGTGGTTCAGGCTGGCCCTGAGCTCAGCCTCCAACTCACATCACAATCCTCCTGCCTCTGCCTCCCGAGTGCTGGGATTACAGGTGTGAGCCACCACGCCCGGCACTGTGGTATGTGGTACTGGTTGCTGCTGGGTGTGGGTCTCCACA
>PVIR01033375.1:0-17925 GCA_004026965.1 Petromus typicus | reverse complement strand
CACTGAGGTACATAAAGTTGTACATGTGCTGTTTTATGGGAGTGGGAGTCGGGCAGGAGTAAGAGAGGATGGGAATTTCCACGGACATACATCCACAAGGTGCTATCTGGACTTTCTAATCCTTATGTGATGTGCTGAGATGACTTTTTTTTTTTTGAGTGTTCCTTTGAGGCCAGAGAACTCAATGGCATTAATAGACCCTCAATTTTCAGCACAGGATATTAGTAGTAGTAATAGCTGAAATCATTTGAGGACAGATGGCTCTCTATATATAATACATATAATTTTCATAGTATAATTTTATTTAGTCCCCTTGTCAGTCTTGGGAAAGATTAATATGATCCCAAATCGCAAATGAAAAACAGAACTTGAAACTTAAGCAATTTGCACAGTCACGCAGCTTGTCCGGAGCAGGCCTGCTGATTCCTCAGCCCATGATGATACCCTTCCTATGATAGTGTTTCACACCGCATAGCGTGCACTGCTGTGAACTTGTGTCCCAAGTATCAAATCAACTAATACTCCCAACCCACCAGATGCACGACACTGTGCTTGGCACACACAAATATGATGACTAACTCTCAAGAGCTTAATGGTTTTTAGATAAGATTATATGTAGAAACTTATCTTTTTAAGGCTTTATTTTTTAAAACAAAGCCTTAAAAAGTTAACTACAAAAAAGTTAAGTGACAGACCAACCATAGAAAATAACACTTGAATGGTAACTATTTGGTTGTCCTCTGCAGAGGTCATTCAAGGAGTGTCTGAGTGGTCTTGGAAGTCAGGCGGGCTTAGGTGGGCTGACGTGTCGGACAGTGCTTTTCTGGGAGGAAGGGAACTACATGGCTATGAAACATGGAACAAGAGTCCCTGTGACTGGCAGTGAGAATTCCTTCTCTCCTCCCACATTTCTAAATTTAGGCATCTGGTTCCTCTAAGAACATTTTGGCCTAAAATGCTATGATTCTTAGGTCAGGAAATATAAGCCAAGTCACAGTCAACAATGGACTAGCATGTTAGAGGGATTTTGCGGGGGGTGGCTGAGATATCGTTTCAGACTGCTCTTCCTTTGAGGAAGAAGAGGGATGTATGGCCTCCCAGCCCTGCGCATAAACATGCAAGGGCTCCCTTCTCAGCTCACAGTAGCAGGCCTTCTGCCACGCACTGCAGAACCAGAGACAGATGGCATAGTCACCCACATGGCAGCTGTGGGATTTCATGTAAAGATGTTTCTTCAGGCCTCATGACTTGGTGCATTGCACACATACCACCTTGCAGTAGAAGGGAGTCATGCCCTCTAAGAACTGAGTGAATGACAGGGGATGCAATAAATAAAAGGTGCATGCACAAGAGCGTGTGCATGGATGTGAATGTGTGCACTTGTTATGAGCAGAAACAGCCTGCAGAGGGTCTGGAGAGAGATGTGACATGTATTCGAGGAACTGCTCCAGGAAGCGCAGCAGCCAGCTTAGTGGTGGGCATGAATCCCAGGAAAGAGCTCCAGAGCATAAGAAATACAACTTTAATTTTCTATAATTGAAAATAAATACTACTCTGACCCCTTCCTATACTAGGTGAGTAGCCATGGAAGTGTCCCCCAGCTTACTGATTGGACCTAGGTTCTGGGGCGGAGTGAGGAGGGAACTCGTGCTAGGTCTCACTGTTCCTGCCCTTCCTGCCTGTGCGATCCTGTGATCGGTCTCTCCAGCGAGCTCACCATGGAGATGTTCCTCATTCCCAGTTCACCAGCTTTTCTAGGCACAACTGTGTCCAGTCTCTGACACACAGAAAAACATTCTTCCATGCCCTACATGCCAGCTAGGCCACACTGTATCCCCAAACATCCCCCACAGACACCCTCTTCCCGGATACCTCTGGTCCCGCTGAGCTTTCCCCTAGAAAGTTCCTTTGGCTCTTGGGTTCTACTGGTCTGTTTGGGGTTTCTGCAGTCTTTTCTCCTCAGGACGCAGCTAAAAGCTCAGGAGAGAAAGAACCATGTTTTACAGAACCCAATGACAGATGTGAGGAAATTCCGCACGACAGAGAGAGGAAATCCCTGCCCCTCCTCCTAGAAATTTTTTGAATTCAGAAGCTAGAAGCTTGGAGATGGTTTCATTATGCAAGAGATCAGTTCGTTCATAATAATATCCTCAGCAGATCCATAGCGAGGGTCACTGTATAAAATAACTGATCTTTGGAGATGTCAAGGTCATAATGAAGATTAAAAAAGAGAGACACACAGAGAGAGAGAGAGAGAGAGACTGTCATAGAATGGAGAAATGACAGCTGAACACAATCTGGAATTTGTGAAGCTTAAAAGGGCATTAGTGAAAACAATTTTGTTTAAGTCTGAATAGAGTCTTGAACTTGACTAATGCTATTGTGCCAGTGTTCATTTCCCAGTTCTGATCATTTAACTATGTTTATACAATATGTTAACAATTAAAAGTGCACAGATGAAGAATATATGGACTATGTGCTAATTTGCCATTTTTCTGTAAATCTGGAAGTAGTTAGAAGTGACTTTTTTAAAATTCAGCAGCTCAAACATTTCAGACAACTATGCACAATTAAAGTTGTTCTAGTATTCCAAAATACATTTTTGAACAAAATACAAGATAGTGATATTTTAATTAAACTTTATTTCACAAGCAGTTTTAATAAAGGACACAGAGGTCTTATGGACATTTTACCTAGCCTCTCACTATGGTAACATTTTGCAAAATCATCTTACCACATCTTGACATCAATATAGTGAAGACAGAACTTTTCCACCACCATTATGATTCTTCCTGTGACCATTGTAAGCTAGACATCTCAACCACAACCCCCTTCACACTGACACCTGCTCAACATTTCTATGATCTTCTTATTTCTTGCTTTTGAAATCATACTGTAACATTCTGAGACTGGCTTCTCTTCACTGAATATAACTCTCTATTGGTTTATCCAGCTATCACACACATCATCAGTTGATCCCCATTTGTTGCTGAGTAGTATAGTGTGGTACAGATATGCCTCAGATTGTTTAACCACTTACCTGTTCAGGAACATCTGGATTCTTCCCATCTTTTTGCTATTATCAGTAAAGATGCACTAATCATGTGTGCACAGTTTTTGTTTAAACATGGTTTCATTTCTGTGGGATAGAAACCCCAGGGGTACAACTGCTAAGTTTTACAGTAAACAGCATGTTTAGTTTTTTTAAAAACTGTCAGGCTGTTTTGCCAGTGGCCTTACTAGTCAACATTATCACCCACAATGTGTGAATAATCTAGTTTCTCCACATCCTTGTCAGTATTGTAGCTATTCTGAGCAGTGTGCAGTGACTTTCCCTAATGGCTAATGATGTTGAATATCTTTTCATGTGCTTATTTGCCTTTGTATATTCTCTTTGATGAGTTGTTGCTTCACATTTCCTAGCAGTTTTATAATTGAGCTGTTTGTTTTACCATTGATCATTCAGCATTTTTTTTGTGTATCCTACTTTTTTTGGTTCTTTCTAAAATATGTGATATACAATTATTTCTCCTAATTTATAGTATGCCTTTTTATCTTTGTAAAAATTTTTCACAAAGCAAAAACTTCCAGGTCTTTAGGAGATAATAATTCTTTTCTTTACTACTTGCTGAGTAGTATATCTTACTATGTTAGCTGAAGGTTTTTAGCGGTTTTCAGTAAGTTAAGGGAATTATCATCTATCACTATTTTTCTTAGTTTTTAAAACCATGAATAGATATTGAAAGTAGTCCTTTGCTTTTTGTATGTGAGGTGACATAATCGTGTGACTTATAGTCAAATCCTGGTGACATGATGGTTAACAGTGTGACTGTAGGTGTTCACTAACAACCTCATGCATTTAGGGGATGATCAGATCACAGGAGCAGTGGATTCATCCACTAATGAGTCTGTAGATACATGCGACTTTGGGAGGTGAAGCCTGACTGGGGAGAAGTGGGTCACTAAGCTGTGGTCTGGAAAGGTCTATCTGCCTCTCTTCTCCCTTGACTCCTCACTCTGGATCCTGCCTGCTATGCCATGAGCTGTTTCTGCTCTACAGTGCCGTCCTCCTTGGAGTTGATTATGGACCAAAACTATACAAACTCTGAACCAAAATCAAGCTTTCCTCCTTGATTTTTCCTCCTTTAAGTTTTGGGTGGGGGAGTATTGTGTCTCAGCAATGAGAAAGTAACTGAGAAAATGGATTACTGTTATGGTTTGGATCTTAAATGTCCCCCAGAACTCTTGGGCTGAAGGCTTGGTCACCAGCTATGGCACTAGTGAAAGGTGGTGGAACCTAGATGAGGTGGGGCCTGGTGGAAGGAAGTTTAGTCGTTAGTGACTGACCTTGCAGGGAACAGTCGGATGCCTGCCTCTCCTCCGTCCTCTCCCTCTTCCTTCTTTCTGGCCACCGTGATGCCAGCAGCTTTGTGTAGTGACCACACATTTCCTGCTGCGGTATTGTACTTCTCCACGAGCCAAACATCAATGAAACCAGATAACTGTGAACTAAAATCTCTGAAACTTTGAAGGAAAATAAGTGTTTCCTCCTTTGAAGTTGATTATTGCACATATTTTGTCACAAGTGATTTTCAAGTATTTGTATACTCTTGTATCCCTGGCACAAATTCTACTTGGTTGTATGTATAACTCTGTTTAAATTTTAAATATTGCTGAGTTTTATATCTTCAAGTTTTGTCAAAAATATTTGTATCTAGGTTCATGAGAGACATTGGTTTTCTATTTTTCTTCTCTTTTTGTAATGTTTTTGTTTAATTTGGGGGTTGTGGCAGTGTAAGTGATATAAAATGAAGAGCAAGTATCAACTCTTCTATTTTTTGGAGACAGTTATGTATAATTGGTATTAATCCTATAAAAATTTGGTGTACATAACTATCCAAGAAATAATACAGAATAATATAGAAATGAAATTTTCCTTTGAGAGTTTTAAAATTATGAACTCAGTTTCCTTAGTAAATGTAAAACAGCTCAAATTACTATTTCATATTAGGTTGGTGGTTGTAATTTTGTGAGAAATTGGTTCATTTCATGTAAGGAGTCATACTTAGGTAGGGTTGCTTGTGGTGTCACTTTGTTACCAGAATTTGATGATCACATGACATCTCGTGGTAAGCTCTGTTCATGTCTGGTGTTGCTAATTTGTATCATTTATTTTCCTTATCAGTCTTTCTAGAGATTCACCTATCTAAGGTTTTTTAAAAACCTTTGTTTCACTAATTTTTTTCTATTATTCTTCTGTTTTCAGTATTATTTATTTTTGTATTTTCAGTATCATTTATTTTTGCTCTTTATTATTTACATTTGCTCTTCTTCTGTTTGTTTGGGGGTTATTTTGCTCTTCCCCCAGATTTGTGAAGTAGGAGCTAAGGGTTTTTTTTTTAAGGCTTTTCTTCTTCACTAATACAAGCAGCTAGTTCTACAAATTTCACTTTCAACACTACTTTAGCTGCATTCTGTAAATTCTGGTGTGGTGTATATTCACTGTTATTCAGTTTAGTGTGTGTGTATTTTTTTCAGTTTGCTTTGAGAATTTCTTTATTTTCCATTCTTTAGATGTATGCTGTTTATTTTCAAGTGTTTGAAGATTTTCTCATTCTTTTTGTTACTGATTTCTAGTTTGAGTTGATTATTACTGGAGAATACACTCTGTATGATTTCAAATTCTTTTCAAGGTTTGTCTTATGGCCCGGAATATGACCTACTAGGTATATATTCTATGGGCACATGGAAATAATTTATTTTCTCATGATGCTTGAGGAGTTTTGTCTCTTGATTAGATACTGTTAATGAAGCTACTAAATTCATAGGATTTTATGTTTTTGCCAATTTCCTGCCTAGCTGTCATATCAGTTGTTGAGAGAGGGATGTTGATATTTCTAAGTACAATTATTGACTTGTTTAATTCTCCGTTTAGTTATCTCAGTTTTTGTTTCACATATTTTATAGCCATATTGACATTGACATATGGTCATAAGATTACAATGTCTTTTTGATGAATGGATTTATTATCACATAATGTCTCTCATTGTCTCTGCAAATTTTGTTTGCTCTGAAGCCTACTTCATCTGAAATAAAGAGCCACTTCTACCTTCAGCTGACAAGTGTCTGCATGTAAATCTTATTTCTCTTATTTTCAGTCTGCTAGTATAATTATTTCTGAAGTGAGTTTTTATAGATAGCATATACTTGAGCCTCAGTTTTCAACTCACTGCCCATCTTTATCTAATTAACATAGTTAGATATTGTTGGGACCAAGCCCCACTGAGACAATCTCTCAGGACATGACATGATCCTAAAGTACAACCAAGAGCTTAATTACGTAGCTGAGGGGCCATCCTTGCGAAGAAAGGCGCCCACTTTGCCTAACACATAGTATTTAAAGGTAAAACCTACTAACCCCACCATCACCACCACCCATTACCAGGTGGTTTCTACGCAGGAACGATTAGGTCATTCTACTGTTAAAGTGCAGAAGCGAGCCATTCTAAAAACATACAATCTGCTGCTGTGTGCATCTGTTGGGTGGACAGTTCCCAAGGAGACAAATTCCGGGTTCACAGGGAGGTTACAGGATACAAAGTAGAGGCTTTTAACAAAATGGCTGTTTTTATGTCAAGTTGAGTCTCACAGATACAATTATTTTTATGTTAAATGTTAAGTCTGCCATTTTAGTGTTTATTTCCTGTTTGTCTTATTTTTTTACCTCCCTGTGGGTTTTTTCCTGCATTCTTATACTTTCCTTGACTGTTTTTAGAATTCCATTTTTGATTTATTGATAGCTTTGACTATAACTCTTTGTACAGACTTTTACATTTGGGTTTCTCTAGATATTTGTATTATTTATACATAATTCACCATACTCTACTGATGCCATTATTTCACTAAAGTATAGATTCCTTACCTACTTTGACATATTTTTACCATCTTCCCCTTAAGATATAATTTTCTTAAATATTTCCTCAGTATACATTTAGAACTATGTTATCAGATAGGAGTGTACATAACTTTTGCTTCAAGTTTCAAGCATAATGTAACTTAGGAGAAGAAAATTCTATTTTATTTACTATAGTTGTACTGACTGTTGTTTTTCCTTCCTAGTATTTTAAGTTTTCTTCTCTTATCATTTCCTTTCTAACTGGAGAAATTCCTTTCGCCATTCATTTCAGATAGTTTGGTTGATGACAAATTTTCTTATTTTCCTTTTATCTGAAATGTCATAATTTTTCCTTTCAATCTATTTAAAGTTGTTTTTCCTGAATATAAGATTCTATGCTGGTAGTTCATTCTTACAGTGCTTGAAAATGTGCTATATCTTTCTCATCTCCATAGTTTCTGATGAGAAATCTCATCAATGGTCATTCATATTACTTTCCCTTATAAATGCCATTTTTCTTTCACTACTTTTTTTTGTCTTCCATGTTCATCTGGCCATGCTGTAGTCTTGGTATGAATTTCATTACATTGATCCTATTTGCAGTTGCCTGAACTTCTTGAGCTTATAATTTGATATTTTGAAAAATTTGAGAAACTTTTAGCATCCATTTCTTCACTAGTTTTAGCCTTTGCCTTCTAGAACTCTACAAGACATACATGTTAGATCTTTTATTATAATCCCAGAGGCTCCTATGACTCTATCTTTCCTTCTTTCATTCTGGTTTTATTTTCCTGTATTCTGTTGGATCATTCTTAATATTGTAGCTAACAGTCTGCTAATTTTTTGCTACAGTTCCTCCATTTTGTTGTTGAATCCATCCATTCATTAAAGCTTTTTAATTTTTAGATTTTTTTCTCTAACATTTTCATCTCCTTCCCACTACAGTCATGTTTATTCTTGCTTAGTGCACCTTTGCTTTGGGGGCCAGGGGTGAGTACCAGGGATTAAACCCAAGACCCTTGCACTGACCTACACCCCCAATCTTTTTTTCCATTTCTCATTTTGAGACAACATCCTGGTAAATTTTTAAATTTAATTTTGTTCTTATGTATTTTATCTCTTAGCTGATATCGTTTTACCTAAGGATTTTTTACTTTTGTTTTAAGTATGTTTATGATTGCTTACTATAATATTTTTTATATAGCTGATATAAAATTATTTGTTATATGATTCTAAAATGTCTGGGACCTTTGTGTTGACATCTACTTCCTTTATCCCTTCACTTTTAAAACTTGCTGGTTATTGGTATGATAAACAACTTTCATCTGAAACCTACACATGTTGGGCATTGTATCTGATTCATTATCTTAGTATAAGATCCTGTCTTAGCTGGCCTCCGAGGCACTGCTCCAAGGGAGATGGCTGTAGAAAAACTCTTTATTGACAAGCACAGATGGAAGTACAGGTTCCCCACATAGGCTTGACTGTCACTTGAGGACAGGACAGGAGGTTCTTGTTGCAGCTTGATGAGAGAAGTTTCACCTTCTTGCCGACCTCGCTGACATCTCCCTGGCAAGGAGGTGTAGAAGCACCTCACTGGATGGAAAAGAGGTGGCCCTCGGACTGCGAGGCCTTCCTGACACTATACTACACGACAGATACCTCATTACTGAGAGACAGAGGTGAAAGTCCCGGCTTCCAAAGAGTCTCCACTGACAGGAGGAGTGGGCCTCCTTTCTCCACCAGGTCCCTGCTCTCTACTTGGCCTCCTCAGACACCATCCAGCAGGATACAGTCAGGACATTTTGTCACAGCCTGGTGACAGTGGAAGTCTGGACTGACTGCTTGGTATTTGTTAGCTCAGTTGGGATGAGGTGGGATGAAGTAGAACATGTGTGTGTATGTGAGTGTGCATGTATGTGTGTAAAGCTTTGTTGAAAAACATCAGTTATTACCTAAAAGGTTTTAGACTTGCAAGACTACTACCCATTTATTTATTTATTATTTATTTATATTTTGGAAACAGGGTCTCACTTTGTAGTTCAGGCTGGTCCTGGACTCAGCCTTGAACTCACAGCAATCCTCCTGCCTCTGCCTCCTGAATGCTGGGACTACAGGTGTCAGTCATCACGCCCGACATTGTTGTATGTGGTTACCAGGAATTGAACTCAGGACCTTGCACTTGCTAAGCAGGTATCGGAAACACTGAGCTAAATCTTCATCCCTAGGCTTCTACTCATTTTCCTAGCTCCAACTCTAGTGTATACAAAGTAAAAAGAAAACTCAAGAAATGTACCTAAGAGAGTACCCTGAATTAGTATAACTGTCTTATGTGTTGTATGGGTTTTTATTTCCCCTGATGGTCTGGCTATTAATCTATATTTATGATAACTAACTGAATAAGGATTTATAAAATAAATAAAGGAGGGCTAGATGAGGTAGCACACACATGGAATCCCAGAATTTGAGAGGCTAGGGCCAGAGATTTGCCAAAAGTTCAAGGGCATCCTGAACTACATAGTGAATTCCAGGTCAGCTTGTGCTACATAGTGAGACCTTGTCTCAAAAATTAATTAATTAATTAATTAATGAAATTAATCTGATGCCATTAAAAATTTTTTAAAGGGGGAGTGGAGGGGAAAGGGAAAAATGTTTGAGGTCTGCTATCTACATGCACTGATTTCCCACAATGAAGGTAATCATATGTACTGAAGACATGTACATATAAGGATTTAAAATTTTAAAAATAAAACCCAGGGAACTCACCATTGTGTCATTATTTGAGTCTTGAGGTCATTAGCTGGTCTGTCAGAGAGAAAGAAATACCTGAAATTACATCTACTCTGTTTTCTTGAAAGTGAAGATTAAGTACTGATCTTATAAAAACATCCTGCATCATTAGGAATTCTCTAGTTCATTACTGAACCCTTTCCCTACTTCTACCTGTGCAGGGATGCCAAAAGACTCCTTGTGTAGCTTTTTTTATGAGTACATTTCATCTCTGGCATAACATTCACAGAACAGTTGAACATGAGTAAGGAGTTTGGGGTAGGGAGTATGAAAGGAAAGCACAGGTGTGAAAAGGAGGATTAATACACATTTACATGGGAGTGAAAACTTTTTTCCAGAATATATAAGAATATTCAAATCCTTAGCAGAAATTCAAGTAATCCAATTTTCAAATGGATAAATAATCTGAGTAGACACTCTTCAAAAGGACAAATACAAGTGGCCTGCAAGTACATGAAAAAAACATTCAATATCATTACCTACCAGAGAATTGCAAATCAAAAATACAAAGAGAAAGCATATCTCACCAGTCTGAAAGACTACTATATTTTTTATATACTGGCAAGAATGTAAAGAAAAAGGAACTCTTACACACCATTGGTGTGACTGTAACTTAGGGAAGCCATTATGCAGAACATTTATAAAGGTACCTAAAATATTAAATATTGAATTACCATATTACCCAACTATTTTTCTGGTGTATACCCAAATGAACTAAAACAGCAGACCAAAGAAAATTCTGCACCCGTGTTGACTGCACCACTGTTCCCAATAGCTAAGACATGGAAATAACCTGGGTGCCCATCGACAGATAAACAGATAAAATATAATATGATGTATATGTGCAATGGAATATTATCCAGCTACAAAGAAGAAGGAAATTGTCTCATTTGTAACAAATGGATGAAGGACACTGTATTAAGTGAAATTAGCCAAACACAGAAAGAAAAGTACCATAGACTCCCTCTCATACATAGAAGCTAAAAAAAATGTTTACCCAGAGCCAGGTATTTAGTTCAGTGATTCTGGCATCTGCCTGGCAAGGTCAAGATCCTGAGTTTGATTCCTGGCACCACATACCACAATGTCGGATATAGTGACTCACACCTGTAATTCCAGCGCTCGGGAGGCAGAGGCAGGAGGATTACCGAGAGTTCAAGGCCAGCCTGGGCTGCATAGTGAGTTCAGGGTCAGCCTGAACTATAACGCAAGACCCTGTCTCAAGAAACTAAAACATAAAAAATGTTTACCTGAAAGTAAACTTGTGGTCATTAAGGATTGGGAAAGCTATATGTGAGAGATGGTTAAAGAGCTGAGGTTGATTTGATTGGTGCATGCTCTAAACATGTGTGGAAATATCATACTGAATTCAATACACACACATAAAAATTCATCAGCACCAAATATAACAGCAAATCACATGATTTTTTATTTTCCAATGTGTATGAAAGTCATATTTATACCATATGTACTATATTTATTGTGTATTCCATCTAAAAAATGTACATACCTTTATTTAAAAGTACTTTCTATGTTGGTCAGGCTGACTCAAACAACTCCTTCAATCCCGAGTTTCAGAGACTTTTTACATGTGCCAACACACACACAGCTGGGGTTAATATTTGTCAAAAGTATTCTCATCTCACCTCAAATATATAACTCTTTACGGCAATTCATCCATCAGATAGTCTCATCATTTTACTTTGAAAAGACAGGTGGTCAGCGACACCAAACTTGTACAGGTTAATAAGAGAAGGCATAGAAGGGCCAGCTGTTCCCTCAGAACTACCCATCAGCAGGGCTGGGGAGTTAGCTCAGTGGTTTCGGCGCCTGTCTTGCAAGCGCAAGGACCCGGGTTCGATCCCTGGTTACCACATACCTATACTGGGTGTGGAGACTCACGCCCAGCAGCAATCAGTACCACATGCCACAGTGCCGGGTGTGGTGGCTCACGCCTGTAATCCCAGCACTCTGGAGGCAGAGGCAGGAGGACTGCTGTGATGTGAGTTTGAGGCTGAGCTCAGGGCCAGCCTGAACCACAAAGTGAGACCCTGTCTCAAAAAACCAAAAAAAAAAAAAAAAAAGAACTACCCATCAGCAGACATCTATGTGAAAATCACTACACAGCAACCATATCCCATAGCATCTGTGACACCATAAGGAAATGTGAACAGTTAGTGAGTAAAATGGGCGACAATAGGTGAAAGTTGAAAGAGATGGGTGTTGGGTCCACCATCCTGCAGACTGGACACAGCCCAGTACTATTAACCAGGGACTGTACAAATACCTGTCCATGCTGACCCAAAATACAGGGAGCACACTTAAGTTTTTAAAATTATATTCAATACGTTTCCATATCTGGAAATTTTATAAATGAATAATAAGTTTAAAGAAAATTAAGCTTAACTCTTCTTGATGTCCCAGAATCTTTGAAAGATGTAAATGTTCTCTCATGAAGTATGGAGTAGGAAAATTTTTATGTTTAACTAAAGAGCGCATACATTTCAAGATGTTAAAAGTGCTGTATTAGGAAGTTAATATTGAGATATGCTACCCAATACTCTGAATGTTACAAGATACATACAAAGTTGAGCTGATTTCCTCTGCGTGAGCTTTGTCTTACTTACTTACGGAATTCCTCTGGGTCTGTCTAGATTCTTATTCTAGGAATAAGAAAATGTTTGGTGGTGGTGTTATCTGTTCAAAGTAAAGGGAGGGTTGAAGATATAGCTCAGTGGTAGAATGCTTGCCTAGCATGTGTGACGCCCTGGATTTGATCCCCAGCACAGAAAAAGTAAAAGGAGACACATGGAGTAGGAAGAAAGAAGACATACAATGCCAACCACTGCCAGGGCTAAGTGCTGTGGCTACCAGTGTTTTGCGTCAGGGTCACCTGACACATTGAGCGGTCAAGTTCATGCCATTTCAGGAAAAGGTATTCCACTCCACATGATTGTTAATTGCCCAAGGAGCAAAGCACAATAGAAACAGCAGAGAAATATGAAATTGCAAGTGGTGGTGATAACTGTATTTAACCTCTCCTCAAGGAGCATTAAAGAGGCTTTAATATTTTGGCGGAGATTCCCAATGTGTGAAAAAGAAATAGCAATTGCTGACAGAGTCACTTTCCACCTGAAGGAACCATGCCAGAATCAATTTCTAATAGGAGGGAAGGGTAATGAGAGTGCATTGTGGATTACAGTCACATTCTACGTCTCTAAGAGCTTCTCTGGACAGACTGTAAATTACTCTGACCTTAAAGAAAATGTTCACACCAAGGCTTGGTTTTTATGAACATTCCACCTGGATGGTCTGACTCGGCTTTAGATAAAATAAGAAATGAGCCCAAAAACCAACTGAGCTGCACAGAGGCCGGGGTCAGGCCTGGTGTGATGATTGATTCTGACTGTTTTTTGCTGCCCGTATATCTAGAGAGAAAAGAGCATTATTTCCATAAATGATAACCAAACCCAATTTGGAATGATTGCTTGCTACCTCAGCCTTGCTTTGGCTACCATTAAAGTCAGTGTAACCTTTAGGGCTTTCCTTCAGGTTTGAAAGTCAGGTTAAGAGCATCATAATGCATTTCTGTGTGCAGGCAGGTTACCAGAAGCTAGGGTGGGCTCTAGGTTGGAAGCAATGGACAGCTTCCATCTAAATGTGTGTCATAAGTATGTTCACTGGGGACCAAGGGGCAGCTCTGATTCTACCACAGGGTCTTTTTCCTGCACACAGAGCTGTTGGAGGTGAGTGTCACTGCCCCAAGGTCCTCTCCACTAGTGATGCTGCACTTCACTGCCAGGACGTAGCCTCCATGCTGTGACTCTGCTGCGAATTCTCACCAGCCAATCACCTCTACTAATTCAGCTCAGACATGAGAACCTCATAGGTTTCATTGAGGCTGCGTGGTCACACTAGGGTCCCTAGGGGCTGAGAACTCTCCAAACCAGGGTATGCTGGACAGCCAGAGCAGCACCATGCTTTGAGTTAGAATGTTAGTGTTCCTTTATGACATCCAAATTTCTAGGTACATAATACTATATTATATTTTAAATACTTGGAGATATGTATATATGTGTATGTATGTATATATATATGTGTATGTATGTGTATATATATATATATATATATACACATAAATACATATATTCAAAGAGAAATTAGTGCTTCTTGAAAATCAATCAGTAAATACAGTCAGAGTTCCATGAATAGGTTTTAGTCTTGGTAAAGACCTTATTTTTATTGACATGTTGAAAAGATTCATTCTTACTGGGCCCACAGCTGTAATACCAGCCCTCAGGGAGGCTGAGCTAGGAGGACTGCAAGTTCAAGCTCAGCCTATGCAATCTAGAAACAGGGATAACTCACCCCAAAGTTTTAAAAAATGGCTGGGGACATACCTCAGTCCTAAAGCACTAGGTTCAATCTCCAGCACCACAAAAAAACAAAACTAAACTAAACAAAACCATTATTTTCAATTCCTTGGTAAAAGAAGACAGGGTAAAAATCTTCACATAAGAATTGCACCGGGTGCTCTTCCAGACTGCCAGAGCTCAGTGATCTATACCTCTTTCCTGCCCTTGGGACTTCACTCTCACCCTCTAGCCTACTTCTCAACCCTTTTGCTGAGTTGGGTGAGATGGAACACAGAAAGGGAGTGAAACGTCCTTAGTGCTCATTTATGGTGTATTTTTAAACTATGCACTATCCTAACCTTACAACATTTATCTGGGTTTGTGTCCAGTTCTGTCACATGCTATGGTCTCAGACAAATTATATAACTTTTTTTTTTCAGTTGTTTGGCACAGGGTTTTGCTTTGTAGTTCAGGCTGGCCTTGAGCTCAGCCTCAAACTCACACCACAGCAATCCTCCTGCCTCTGCCTCCCGAGTGCTGGGATTACAGGCGTGAGCCACCACGCCCGGCACTGTGGTATACTGACTGCTGCTGGGTGTGAGTCACTACACCCAGCATTGTTCCATATGGCTCACATTATATTTGCAAGGCAGATGCTGGAACCACTGAGCTAAATTCCCGGGCCCAAATTATATAACTTTGTGTCTACCACATTTCTTATCTACAAAATAAGAATACTTTCAGGGTTATTGAACAAAAAGCACCAAACTCTTAAGCTCATGCTAGCCAAGTGCCATCATTTCTATCTTCCAAAATCTGGCCCATGTCATAAGTAACTTTCCCTTTATTAAATCTCCCTCATTCTTCAAGGGAAAATTCTTGAGCACCTTTTGTCTTTGGTTCACACCTGTGTAGTATTCTCCACGGGCAGCAAAGGCTTTTGAATGGTGGGAACCTTTACTTGGCCCCAGCAGCCCTTAACAACACCCTTACATAGAATAGGTGTTCCACAAAAAGTCATACAACAGAAATAGTCCAGTTGAATTCTCCAAGGTAAACTTACTTGAACATCCTAAATTTGCCAATCAGTTGTCTAGATGGCTTTCTTGTCTTTGGTTTGTGTTGTTTTCTTTTTGTTTTGTAGAGGTTGAACCCAGGGCTCTCTCACTGAGCTACATCTCCAGTGACCTTTCCTTTAATTTTTCATCTTGAGACGGTCTCAAAAGTTACTAAGTTGTCTATGTTGGGCCTCAACCTCTAATCAAAAAGATATATTTTCTCTCTGTTATACAGTTATGAAATCAAGACTTGGATTGTATGTTTTGCATATTTGTGCAAATTTATAACAAAGTAATCTTCAAAGTGCCCCTTGGAAGGAGCCATGTAGCAGACTGATATACAGTGTATTTTTACCTTATTTTCTGAGATAAGCACTAGATGACACATGTTTTGCACCTTAGGGCAGATGGGAAAATGAACTATTTTACACCTCAAAATCTCACTCAGTGAGGCATGGGTTCACATTCTGGGACACACAAAGGAACCAAACAATTCTGAGAAAACAAGTTCATGCTTGGTTGTGTTTATTCTATAGTCACAATTGCTAAAGCTTATTTTTCTTTATTTTTGAGCTAAACTGGTGTAAATGTAAGTGTATGATGCAATTATATATAAGTTTCGTACTAAAAAATTCAGTATCCTTGGTGAATTTTACTAAGACTTAGTGTAGATACTTTTTAAGGAACTGCAACTGGCAGTGGTGGAAAATAAGATGGAAAACATATTTGATCTGTAAAAAGAAAATCCCAAAGTACATCATGAGCTCTCCATCATGTCTTTCTTACTTCTCTTATTGCTGGGATCTAGTACCCAAAACCCACAAATTAAAGGAGAAAAGGTTTATTTTGACTCACAGTTCATAGAGGTTTCAGTCTGTAGTTGGCTGGGCGATATGGCAAAGGGGCATGACAGTCAAAGATCAGGGATATAGCTTTCCAAGCCATCACCAGTCACCCCTTTCCAAGTGTGCTTTACCTCCTAGCCTCCCATTCTCCCATAAACTTACCAGTGGACTCTAAGGCCCTCTGTGCTCCAATTATCTCCCAAGAGCCCCACATCAGAGCAAAGAGGCTTTGGCAGATTTGGTTCTTGGGTCACTAAAATCTGTAGCTAGCACTGCATTCTTTCTGTTATAATTGGAAAACAGTTCGTATAATTTTCTTGTCTTTTGTAAGCAGATAGAATGATTTTATAAAGACTTCAAAAAGAAACCACCCTAGATATGTTTGTAAAGATAAATTATATTCTTATAATATTTTTATCATCATAATAAATGCAGGCACATTTACGATAGAGAAAGTATAATTTTAAAACCTATTTATAGGGCCAAGGATGTAGCTCAGTGAAGTTGCTGTCTTCTTGGTAAACTCAAGGTCCTGAGTTCAATCCTTGGTATCACAAAAAATAAAAATAAGATCTATTTCTAGAACTTTCCTTTGTGCATAGCACAGTAGATCAACTGAAAATGTTTATTCAATTGGTGCAGCCTACCTCATTGGCTTGGAGCTTGAATTTAGCAGGGATTTAACAAAGTTTTGAAATTATGTGAATAATTATATGCATTCATTTTGCCCCTTGTGATAAGATCCAGCTCTAACCTGGGAATACTGGTGGCTCCCTTCACGTTCTTCCAGGTGCAAGATGCTCCCATGTTAGAGAAGAGAGAAGAGTCAAGACAGATGAATAAACAGAAGCATCTGAAGAATCAGGGCTGAGAAATGCTGGCAGAAAGTAAGCATCTAAGGAAAAAAATGGGGAAAATTCTCACTGAATATGTAAAAATGGTACCCTGCCACATCATCTAAAGATGGGTTCAATTTTCAGGGGCAAGGGCCTTTCTATAAATACCATGTAAATATGGCTTTGGTGTATACTATAGTACTACTGTATACTTCTTATCAGCTGAGCTAAGATCTTCTTTTCATTCTAAGTAAAAAAAAACACCCGATACAATAACACCCGATAAAAACAAAATAAAACACTAGAGGAGGGACTGTCCAAACCAACTGCAGAGTACCTTGCAACTAATTTCAGAACAATGACCAATTATCCAAGCAAAGAAAAGAATCAAGAGAAGATCAGCAAAACAAGATAGAGAGGGGAGGAGGAACTGGAAAGGAGAGGCAGAGGGAGGGAGAGGGAGGGAGAGAGAGAAAAAATTAACCCCTGCAGATTTTAGTTGTAAGACCTATGTGTAAAGATGACTATGCTACTCGTGCTAATAGAAAAAATCAAAAGCTTAAAAATATCTGCAAGAAGACTATAAAAAGTTACATATTATGTCTGACAAAAAGCTAGTAACAGAAATTATCCAGTTACTAAGACAGTAAGAGAGACTGAGAGTTTTTCAGAACTGATGAAAGATGACAATTTAGGGATTTAAGAGACTGTGAGTTTCAAGTAGAATAGAATGAAACTCATGCTTAAACAGTTTATCATGAAACTTCAGAAACCTACAACAAAGATAAAAGTCTTAGGACTGCTTCAGGAAAAGTGACCGATGCTTGCATTTTGACAGCAAGTCAAAAGAGAGCAGACTGACACGGCTTTAATATACACACAAAAAATTAATGCTAGGCTAAAATTCTACATACAAAATATAAATACATCATTCTGAGAACTGCGGTCCCTCTTCCTTAACTGTATTCTCCTATAAAATCCTGAAAATGTTCAAAAGATTGTATCTCAAGAGCTAGGTAATAAATTCATCAGGCACATTTCTGAGAAAGTTACAGAATAAGGCCTTGCCATGACACAGATTTCATGAAAAAAAAAGTGTGGTAGGGTGCTGCAAAACTGGAGGGATCTGCCAAAGATCAACTAAGC
>PVIR01033374.1:0-18076 GCA_004026965.1 Petromus typicus | reverse complement strand
GTTCGATTCCCCGGTAACCACATAACAATACTGGGTGTGGAGACCCACACCCAGCAGCAACCAGTACCACATACCAGTGCCGGGCGTGGTGGCTCACGCCTGTAATCCCAGCACTTGGGAGGCAGAGGCAGGAGGATTGTGATGTGAGTTTGAGGCTGAGCTCAGGGCCAGCCTGAACCACAAAGCGAGACCCTGTCTCCAAAAAAAAAAAAAAAGAAAGTCTTGTGATATCCCTGGGCTTCAAAATGCTCTGGACAAGGTCTGCGGAGAGGAAGTGATTTTTATTTCAGAAGCTGTCAGAGGATGCTCTGCACCATTCAGTTCTCTTGCACCACTATGTGCAAGGCTGGGCAGAATTTATGGTAACAGTGCTATATAAGTTAAGAATAAATATTAAAATGAAGATAACAAAACTGAGTATTCTTCTGTTTTGTTTTTCAAACACAGGGAAACTGCATTCATATTTTCGGTGTCAAGTACCAGGATTCCTCAGTCTCCTATACTCATCCTTACTCTTCTCTTCACTTGGAACTTTGCCAGGGTTTTGTCTCTGTCTGTAGTTACTTTCCTGGTGAGCATTTCCAATTTTATGGTTTTAAGTATAAGCTATTATCCACTGACATCCAGCTTGAACCTTTCACCAAAGCTCAGACTCCCACCACCAAGGGCTCTCATGACCTTTCCATATAAAAACATGCCAAACTTTTAAAATTTAATGCTTCCTAAGCCCAAAACCAAGTGATTGCTCTTCCTCCACAAAATCTATTTTTCCCACAGTATTATCCATCTCAGTTCATGCAAAAATCCAACTTCACTTTCCTTAGCTAAAAACTTTGATGTCAAAAATCATCTCTTTGTTTTCTCTCTTTATATTTAAAACCATCAACAAATCTAGGTAGTTCTAACTTCAAATTATATCCTGAATGTGACAACCTCTTGCACCTTTTCTGCCAGCTATCACCTGGGTCCAAGCTGCTACCTGTTTTCCCTGTATGACTAGAATAGCTTTCTAACTGATGTTCCTGCTTCTGCTGGTGTCTCCTCACAGTATATTCTTCAACAGAGCAGGTGGAATGATCCATTAAAATATAAATGTATCATGCTTCTGCTCAAAACTCGATAATAGGTACCTATGTATTCATTTAAAAACTCAAGTTCTCAGAGTGATTATTGGTCTATATTATCTAGCCCTCTTGCTTACTCTGCCCCAGCCACACTCACTCTGCCCCAACACACTTTCCCCACCTGTCCTAAAGCATGCGGGGCATGCCCTTTGCAAGTGCTATTTCTTCTGTTATAACCCATAACCATCATGTCTGCATTTATTTCCTATAATCTAGGCTGTACTGATAATTTTGTCACTAATGCCTATCATGAACACCCTCTTTATAATGTTAACTTCCTGCACCGGCACATTTGACTTCTTCCTAATCCTGTTTACTATGGCTTTTCCAAAACACTCATTACTTTTTAATGTATTATTTACTTTACATACTGTTTCCCTTACTAGAATGTAAATTCCCTAAGAGCTGAACTTTGTATTCATTGTTACATCCCCAGGATCATGACAAGTGCCTGACCATAACAGTGACTTAAAAGCACTTGTTGAATGAAAGAACAGCAAGACATAAAAGAGAAAGGAAGACAAAATGAAATATACATCTAGTGGCTTTGGTATTAGAAACATCTCTGGGGCATATATTTTTCTTTAAAATTCAAAATCAAACTTTCCAAGTGAATTTCAGCTGTGTTAGTTACAAAACCTTACATTTAATTGCTTAGATACTAACAGATACATGAAACTAATAGATCTTGCCACTAGCATATCACCAGTTACCTAGGATGGGTACCTTGATATAAAGGAAATAAAATTCCTTAATAGTATCTCCTTGATCAATGCATTTTGAGGGATGATTAGTAATCTAATCTATTGGTTCTATTCAGAATTGCCAATTTTGAGGGTAAGGCTTTAGTGGTTTTCTTTAGGTTGAATACCATCTTATTTTCCTAAAACAACAGAGATTCTGCAAGGAGTCAGGTGGGGAACATTTTCCTGTTAAAAGTGTGAAAATTCTTACTTCTTGACCAGCACAGCTACCCACCTATACCAACAGGAACAGCAGCGTGCTGATGCTCTCTCTCTACCCACTGAATCTTGATACTCCGAGTAGACTTGATACTCTGAGTAGTCCTTCAGGAAGACACTCCTTTACTCAAGGAGGAGAGATGCTACTAGAAGTCAATTTGAACATGTAACCTGCTGAATAAAACCTATAGGTGAAAATGCGTATAAACCTTAACTTCAGGTCTGCTACACTGTCGAATAAAGACTCCTTGATGAAGGGAATGCCTCTTAGCAGGGTTCTTACAACCTCAAATCGTTATTAACTTCTCTGGGTTGTCGTTTTCTTAAAATAAATTTAATTTAATTTTTAAAAATTAAATTTTCTTAAAATTTCACCTTGAGGCCGAGGATTCAGCTCAGTGCTTTTGGCACCTGTCTTGCAAGCGCAAGGGCCCGAGTTTGATCCCCCTGGTAAACACGTATAATACTGGACATGGAGACTCATGCCCAGCAGCAACCAGTACCACACACCATAGTGCAGGGCATGGTGGCTCACGCCTGTAATCCCAGCACTCAGAAGGCAGAGGCAGGAGGATTACTGTGATGTGAGTTTGAGGCTGAGCTCAGGGCCAGCCTGAACTGCAAAGCGAGACCCTGTCTCAAAATAAAACAAAACAACAAAAAACAAAAAATTCACTCTGAAACAGTGTTTCTAAACTAAGTTATTTCTAAATTCCCTTTTAACTCTATAACATCAAAAGTTGGGTGTAACCAGAATTTAGCGCTAAACACATAATCCCAGCACTTGCAAGGCTGAGGCAACATGGTCACCTACAGTTCAAGGCCAATCTGGTCTACACAGGTTCAAGTCCAGCCAGAGCTGAATAGCAAGAGTACGTCTCAAAAACAAAACAAACAAAACAAAAACTACTTATCCACATCGAAGTGGGCTCTTCAACAATTCCTTTAAAACAAAAGTATTTAGTCTTTAGCTCAGCTTTTTTAGGGTATAGCAACATCTTTTCTATTGACCACTTGTGCCCTCTAGTGATAAATTTAATTATACAACAGAATTGGGCTGGGAAACAAGGCTGCTCCATAGAAATAAATGGGGGGAAAAGAACTCGATAAATAAAGCTAAACATAAAGCAGAAGGAAGGCAGGCCAAAAACACAGGGAAGAGAAGGAAATAGTCATCACCTGCTATGGTGTGACTCTGACTGTTTTTTCTACAAGAACATTCTATGCCATTGCTATTCCCTCAGGCTCCCACCTTGTCTGCAGTTTTGCTTTCCAGAGTTTTAGTTACCTATATTGTAGTCAGCTGCTGTCCGAAAGTATTAAATAGAAGTTTCACAATAATTTTTAAACTGTGTGATATCTGAGTATGTGATGAGATCTCCTGCCATCCTGCTCTGTAATTTGTGATGAGAACCATTCTTCTGCCTGGCATACCTACACTGAACATTCTACTGCCTGCTCATCTTAATAACTTTCTTGGATATGGGATCGATTGTTAAGACATCAGTATCAAAGTGTGTTCAAGTAGCCTTTATTTTACTGAATGACTTCAAAGCGCAAGAATAGTGATGCTCTTGATTTTATTATAGTACATTACTAAAACAACTGTGTTTTATTACTGCTAATACTTCCTATGTATGAACATATAAGAAAAAGCAGGGCATATATAAGTTTTGGTATTATCTGCAGTTTTAGGCACCTCTTGGAGGTTTGGTAAAATACCCCTCATTACTACTCAATAGTGAAGAAAACATCAAACATACTCTCAAATATAAAAGCATGATTGAATCATTCAGGCATGATTGAAATAATCTATTTCTCAAATTAAGATTCAAATTCAGTTTCTTTTCCACTTAGCAAGACAAAGGATGTCTTAAGATTTCCAGGGACTGTCACATACCTGATGTGAGTAATGAAATAAATTTTTTTTTTTTGAGACAGGTTCTCGCTTTGTGGTTCAGGCTGGCCCTCAGCTCAGCCTCAAACTCACATCACAGTAATCCTCCTGCCTCTGACTCCCGAGTGCTGGGATTACAGGCATGAGCCACCACGCCCGGCACTGTGGGATGTGGTACTGGTTGCTGCTGGGCGTGAGTCTCCACTCCCAGTATTGTATGTTGTTAACCGGGGATCGAACCCTGGTCCTTGTGTTTGTAAGACAGGCGCTGGAACCACTGAGCTAAATCCCCGGCCCCTGAAATAAATTGTTTTGAACACATCGGTCAAGGAGGTATAAAGTATCAAATTATATATTCTCTGTTGTCTCGCTGGCTGATGATTTACCAGTGAAAATGAGTTTTGACTAAAACCACTGACTATAGCACTGGGCCCCAATTCTCCTCACCATGCTCCTGCTCTCATGTCACCAGCCTACCTGGCCCCTCATCATCTGCTCTATGAATAACAACCACTAGGGCCATTTCTGGCCATGAATCTTATAAATTTTGTTTCCACTTTTCTAGGTGGATTAAAAAAGGAAATAGATTTCATGTTATCAGCTGAGATTTAGGTTAAATAATAGAAAAGCCTTCATAACCATGTTGTTATTACTGACATATGGGTGACAAATTAATCTTCTTTTGAAACCTTTAAAAAGCAGGAGAAAACTCCATACACATTTGAAATCATTTTCTCACCCTCACTAGAGGCACAAGACAAAGATAATATTGAAGGTTTCTCTCTACCCTTAATTATAATGGGACGACTCCATATATACAAAAAAATCAGGTAATGTTAACCAATAATGAAAGATATCAGAAGAACATTTGCCTTTCAAGACAGAACTGACTGGAAAGGGGCATGATGGAACTTTTTAGTGAAAGAAAGGTTCTATATCTTGATTGGGGTGGTGGTTATACTTGTATATGCAAATTTCAAAACTCAGTAAGTGGTACATTTAAACATTATTGAGATAAAACTGAGATAGATATCACAGTTAAAAAAGAAAAGATATCTGAGTCTTAGGAGGAAGGAACTTTTAAAAACGACAGATACTATCACACTTAAGGAGTGGGCTAGGAGAGAAAAGGAAGCTGGTATGACTGCAGATTAAGTTTTAGTGAACAGAGTAAAGAAGGAAAATAACCGGCCAGGCCTCTCGGCAGTGTGTGCACTCTAGCTAACAGTAACATTTCCTCCGATTGCCTCAATTTGAGTCAACTCTACTGTGTGATGGGTAGATATGAAAGTAGGGAAGAGAAAGTGAACATAAGAGTCACAAGATTTTGCTGACTATCTTGAAGTAGAGTTGCAGCAATTTACACTGAGGTGTCACCAGAGATGGTGCTCTGTGGGCCCATTTAGACAATGGCTTCACACTAGAAGACAGGGCTCAGGCGAGAGAAGCAGTAAGTTTCACTGAAATGACTGGAGTAATGAATCAGGCACACGTTAGTTTAACAAAAGAGATTGCTTACTCTGTGCTGACTCAGCTTTCCTTCTGCAGAATCAGGGATAGGGCTCGAGGCTGGAATTGAGTGTGCTTGTGCCAAACCTCTCTGACCTGCACACGCTCGAGTTACCAGTCTTGAGGCAACAGGCTGTTCATTCTTTTAGATTCACAATGTAGTCTGCTTGACACATGGGAAACACAAGTAGATGCCTCGAGCAATTCAAAGAGTGGACTATTTTTCAGTGTGACAAATGACTTTCATGTCAATCCTCAAGTCTCTGCTTTTCCTCACCAACCAGAAAATGTTTTACAAATTTTGAGTCCATAGTCCTAAAAATAAATTCTCTAAAAAGCACTGTATCATCTTAATTTTCCTCACTTGGTACCCTAGGCTAGATTTTCTAGTGCCAAGAAGTTCATAAGAACAGAGACAAAGATTTTCATTTGAAAATAATTCTATGACAACAAAACCATCCTTGTTGTAACTTTGGATTTAAATGGCTGTGTAATCCTCCAGGGATTATGTTCCATTTGGGTACTCAGTAATCTGTTATTCCTTTTCTCTATTTGAATACAGTTCTCCAAAGAAACTCCCTATACTCTTCCTGTCCCCCAAAGCCCTTCCCAGCCCCTTGAAAAATCTAAGAGTTGCTGTTGTTTTCATGCGTGCAGACACACACAAGTATTTCTGCCCTTGGGGAACCCTTAGGCACTATTTCTACATCATATGCTCATCTGTGTGGAGTGGCTCTTGCTTAGGTTACCAGTAGTTACTATGAATGTTGCTTTTAGTAAAGATACTACTGATTGTTTAGGACCAATACATGGGCAGATCAGTGACAATATACTAACTCTTGGCTAATAATTAGTTACTGATTTTTATATGTCCTTAAGTACATTTTGAGAACTATCAAGTACAAAAAGGCAATGATTTTATATATAATTTAAAATAGTAAGGCATATGTATTTCAATTAATCAAAATTGAATTCCTTTCTCTCTGTAAAACAATATTGGGATGATATCTCTACCACTCTACAGTGTCTGAGGAATTCACAAGAATCTAGATTATTATCTTCAGAGCTGGGGAGAGGAGCAGGCCTCTAACTGCAGAGAGGAGTTTGATGCCAGGGTTCCAGAGACGGAGTTACAGAAGAATCTTATTTCAAAATCAAATATAAATTATATTTAAATTGATACTTTACATTCTCCACGTGGGGGGTTCTCTCTATTGATACACATTTGTAAGAAAACTGATACCACTTTTTACTTTCCTTCCAAAGATGTCAATGTACTTTATATAACCTAGTCAAGAGGGAAAAAGATGGAAGCTCTGATGGTATTACAGGCTGACAGCCAGCATAAATGGATGTTGGAAACTTGTCCAAGGGCATGGGCATCATTACACCACATGAACTAACACCTCTCAGAGGAATGCCTGTCATCAAACACCCTTCAAAAATTTGCATAGGGAAAAAAAAATTTGCATAGGGCCTGATCTTCTATGAAAATTGTATGCATAAGAATAAGACTGAGCCCTCATGGCACAGGCCTTACTGCCTTGTCACTTACCCATGTTTCTTTGACTTCTTCAGAATCACCAGCTTCATCCTCCTGAGAAGAAAAAAAAAAAAAGAAAAACAAGAGGATCATCCTGGAATACAACAAGGTCAGTTCCTATCAATTATGCATCATCTTGGCAGTTCACATGTGGGCGATAAGAACTGACAGCCAAGTATTGCTATTACTGATACTTTTAACAGCTGTCACAGGAGGGTAACTTAGAACGTCACCTATAGAAAAAATGTCAGATCAACCTGGGAGAAGAAAAGGTACCTTCAACAAAAGATAATTAAATTCATTTCTATCAAAAGTTATCAGTTACAGGCTGGGGATAGCTCAATGGTAGAGTGCTTGAGTAGCATATGCAAGCTCCTAGGTTCGATCCCCAACACTGGGGAAAGAGCTATGCACTTGTTTGGCCCTGTGAAAAGGAAATACTTTTATTTAAAAGATAGTTTCTTGTTTGTCTAATAGATGACAGTTACTGTCTCATTTCTTATCCCACTGACTAGTTTATATCCACTTTTCAAATGAATTACTGGTAACCTGGGACCTCCGGTTCAGGTTATTGGGCACTATTTTTAAAAATGTCAACAATAAGGCTGAGCGAGAGGATATAGAATAAGATAGGGAGGAGGGTATATTAATGTACTGAATGTGTGTTTGTGGCCAATAGGTACTGATGTATTTTTCTTTATATAAAAAGTCAAAGTTAACTTGTTTTATACTATTTATTCCCTTTTTCCTCTCTAGGGATACAATTGGGTCAACTTGTGTTAACTTATAGGTTTTGAAATTCTTATATCCTAAAATATTAGTCACACTCTGTCTACAAATGGCATTGAGATACTGTTGAATATATGTGTTTCTGAGAGTTGTTACAGATGTTTATGTGACTGCTGTCAATCTCCAGGTTTTAAAGACTTCATCAGTCATGTACAGAAGCCCATGATATGCACAGGACCATCATGGGTCCTGGCCATCCAGCAGGGACTTACCAAATGAGTCCCATACTAGTTAAGTGTTTCTTTCTCCTGTAAGACTCATGGTATAATGTAAGACATTTTCTTTTGAACTCCACAGAAAAGATCAGTGGGCCAGTTCACCTACATCCTTTGTCCAGAAGCTGATGCCTGTGCCTCTCCGACGCTCCCTGGGCCGCCTCCTCTCTCGGATGGACAGACGATTAGAAGACTGATCATCCAAATCTGCCTCTTCACTCTCTAGCCAGAGACAAAACAAAATATGGATCTTAATAATCTGGGGTATGTGCATCTGGGAGCAGTGTGCATCTTTTAAACTCTACACACCATTCTTGTCCATTTCCTTTGCAGTTACAGTGTTTGTGGCAGTCTCTGAAGTCTCAGAATCAGGGACTGAAGATCTACTTGTCCGTAGCAGGTGGGAACTGGTATAGAGTGAGGGTCTTGATACAGAAGGAGACACTGGGGTTGTGGGTTTGTCTGGCTGACTTGGACACCTCAGGCGACGATAGATAGGCTAGAAATAATCCACAGAATGATGGCAGATTAATTCAAAATGAACATTAAGAGTTTTATTAACAGTTGACACTTGATCCACAGTTCCTGAAATGAACTAAAATTAGTTAGCAGAAAACAGTTTCTGGATTTCTCTGACCACGCCATTGTGTTGATAGTAGTCCAAGCAAATTACTCCTGAAGTGACCAAAGAGCACTAGATAGCACTAAATATACTATGAAGAATTTTTTTGATCTTAGAATGGAAAAGGAAGCATGATGGCCCCTTTAAGATGGAGCACTGAGTGCTAAAGTTTGTATAGGAAAATAAAAAGCTCAGGAATATGAAGAAGTACAGTAGGAATCATCGGAGAACTAAGAACAAATATGAGTATTCTACCAATTTCTGGGTAATCTCCAACTTGCCAAAACAAGAATTACTGAAACATTCATTCATTCACTTAGCAAACTTACATGGTGCTGGGAATTAAACCCAGGTCTCAGACATCTTAGGTAAGTGCTCTACCACTGAGCTACATACTCAGTCCCCTGAAACTTTTTTTAAGATTCTCATTTTCACTTTTTTAAATGAGAGTTAAAATACAACTGACAATAACCTTAACTTAGTTTATTTAACACAGAGAAGTTCTTAATACATAATGAGTGCACAATTTAGAGATTCTATTTTTTTCTTTTGAGAGTCTGGAGATGGAACTCAGGGCCTTGCACCATGACATATTATAATTTCAAATTTATAAATTATAAAGATAGAAGCAATAAAATGAAATAAGCTTTCACGCCTCAACTTCTTTATCTATCAAACAGGGATCTAATACTATCTTCAGGCTAAACAATGAGGATTTGGTAATAAGCTAAATGTGTCAGGCGTTTAGTACAATACCCAGTAATAAACACTCAGTAAATGGCAGCTTATAAGGCAGAATACAGAATAGAAACTCAGTACATGGAAACTAGCCATTTAGAGTTACTGCAAGAAAGCCTTTGTCCTACTACAACTAGTGACCATAAAATTTATCAGTCTAGAGAAGGACACTTATCACAGTGCAAAGAAGAGACAGTAATGATAATTACACAGAGACAGTAACTGCCTAAGATTTGAACCATCTTAGGTAAGCCCTAAATATACCCTTGTCGCTGTGACCTAGAACTGCACTACATAAGAGAAATATAAGTCAAGATGTCCATCCCAATAGTGACCTCCAGGAATACTTTGCAAGATTATAAATCTGCAGCAGTTAGGAGAGTGTCAGTAGTTAAGACAGCCACTATCCAATCAGTCTGCTATGGTTTAGACCCGGGAAGTCCTGCAAAAGCTGAATGTGTTTGGAAGGTGATTGGGTCACAGCGATGCTGTGCTTATGGGTGGATTAATCAACAGACGAGTTCATAGCTAGGAGGTGGGTCACCGGGGGCGTGACTTGGAAGGGTGTATCTCCCTCCTTGGCTCTTCCGTTTGCTCTTCCTGATTCTTGGCTGCCATGACATAAGCAGCCTCTACATCTGGCCCTTCCACGTGCCAACATAGACTGAAACTTCTAAAACTGTCAACCAAAATGAACCTCTCCCCTTTAAATTGTGAGTGTCAGGTATTGTGGCTCAGCAACAAGGAAAGTGACTAAGACAGATTTCCTGTGTTTAAATCCTTGCTTACCTACTCCTTAAATGTATGAAATATTTGGCAAGTTATTTATCCTCTGTGACTCAGCTTCTACATATAAAACTGAAACAGTAATGTCTACCTCGGAGGATTGTTTGAGGAGCAAATGAATTGATACACATAAAGTACTTAAAATAGTACCTTGCATAAATACTCAATAAATTCTTGTATTTTTATTTTCATTGAATTACCAATGATCTTTTTAGAAGAAAAACACTTTTACTGAAATGCATTAGTTAATTCTCAGAGAAAAAAAGGCTAATACTGGCATCCTCTGAGTTCTTTCAGTTACACAACCTTGCCAACTAAAGACTGCCATTAACAATGTTTTTTTTTTTTTTCTGTGGTACTGGGAATTAAATCCAGGGCCTTCACAGGGAGCTATACCTCCAGCCCTTTTTTACCTTTTGAGACAGGATCTCAGTAGGGGGCTAACTGCCCAAGTTGCGCTCAAACTTGTGATTCTCCTGCATCACCCCTCCCGGAATGTTGGGATTACAGGTGTGTGCTATCATTCCTAGCTATAAGTAGTGTTTTTTAAGAGTGGTGCCCTATGGGCAGTGAATAGCACTTGAATGATTAGCATACAACCCTGCCTTTAGCATGATACATGCCACCCCAAATGAGCTTACCTCTTCGTCCAGACTCCTGCCCCAAGGCTGCTGGCTCTCCCCAGCTTCCTTTGCCAGTACTGTTGAGGGGTCCTGCTTCTCAGTGCTCCCTTCCAGCTCTGCAGTGTCAGCAGGCTTCTCAGTAGGCTGCTCTTGAGCCTGGCGCTCTGTCCTTGAACGGCTAAAGGTCCTTTCTGCTTCTTGAAGGTCTGTTAGGGTAACACCCTGGAAACATATCACAAGATCAGGGCAATTTCATACTAACATGAGTAATTCTTGAGGTATAAGCAGGGAAACTCCCAGAAAGATCAGATTAACTTATCAAATCCCAAATGAAGCTTTCAGAGAGTACAATCACATTTTAAGCCAATGAAGCTTAAAATAAGCACCTCAGTATGCGAAGAACCCAGATGTGGGTATAGGTACACTTCCAATGTAATATTTTAGCTTTCCTAATTTGATGTCCAGAAAATAGGTCATCACTGATGTCTGCCTGACACAGATATAGTTCTTCCACACCAAATGTTCTCAATGTTTTTATTTGAACATTCCCTCCCAGTTCCAAGATCAGTTTTAAAAAAAGGGATTCTCTGAAGAGGAGATAATGGACAAAGTTCATTTTAGTCACAGAAAGTAAGTGAAAATTTATGGGTGGACTAGAACAGGATTATGGATGTAGCTCAGTGGCACTGCATTTGCCTGACTAAACAACAAACAAATAAAACCACCTCAAAATGCCACAGAGTAGCTTTTCTCTAACATTTTTCTCAAGTTACTCCAGGAATCATACAGAGATGTTCCAACAATTAATTCTCCCCTCAGGTCATAGGAGCAGCAGGACAGAAAAACCCCAAATGATGAGTCATTTGTAGCAGAGACAAAAAGAATCAGGCAGACAGTGACACAATTTGAACTCAAGCAGTTACATGCTCAAGTCCTTGGAGCAGTGAAGTCCGAAAGCTGAAGGCAGTTGATTTGGTATCATATCTACATATTACTTCCAAAAAGAAATTATTCATTCATTCTTTTAATAAAAAGTATGTATCATTAAGCACTAGAACTACAAATACAAAGCAAATGGCTACTGTCAAGAACTTTTTAACATAGCAAAAATGAAAGAAAACAGATAAGAGAGTTGTGAACAGAAAAAATGGTGGACTGATTGGGGGTTAAAACTCAGTCCTTCTGAGATTTGGAATCTAGACATTGGGAAATAGAAACTTAGGAAAGAAAGAGAGAAAAGGATCCCCAGGAACCAAGAAGGAGCTGACAAGAAAATTAAAAGCTACAGAGAAACAGTCACTGTACTCCCCAGCTCCTGGCTCCTAGTGTGCAGGAAAAGGAGACCAAACCTACAAACACAAAGTGAAAGCTGGGGCTCCAGGCAGCAACAGGGATATCCTCCAGAATAGGATATTGCTCCTATGGGAGTCCTTTGACAGGTACAAGCTGGGGCTTCCTCCTAAACTAAGCACCACCATATCCCTAGAGAGATTGCTTGGTCAGACACCATTCCAGGGAAGGGTAAAGTGTTTAAACTTGGGACTCAGAGAGGCCACGGGACAGCTTTACTTCAGGGTTCTCCTCCCAGTGGCTGGTAGTGAGACAAACATAAGAAACAGCCTTAGTCAGGGAGCTGGCTGGAAAGAGACCCCTTGAGGGGTTTGAGCTAAAGGACACAGGTTCCACTCCTCCCATAGCCGGAAGCCAGGGTCAGCCTGAGTTGCTCCAAATTTGAAGGACTTCATTGGAGCACTTGCCCTGCCCCTACTACCTGCTGGTGCCTGCATCCAGAATGGATCTGAAATCTGCTCTCTTTATCTCTTAGCATAAACAAGGACATGTCCTGAGTTGATCGCTGTCACAAAATGGTAAATCCAGAATGAAAACAGAGAAGTGTGTGTGTGTGTGTGTGTGTGTGTGTGTGTGTGTGTGTGTGTGTGTGTTTTCTTGTCTTCTTTACTAGTTTATTGGTGCCTGGGGAGAATTTCTTTGTCCCCTTTTTTTACTCCCCGCCCTTTTCTTTTTTCCCCCCTCTTATCCCATTTGTTTTCTGTCCTCTAATTTTCTCCTCGTTTTATTTTCCATAGAATTTTTTCTTCTATTTCTCATCAGGAGCCTATATGCCAATAAACTGGAGAACTCATAAGAAATGGAGAGATTCCCAGGTACATATACATTGCCAAAATGGAACTAAGAAGGGTTAAAAATTGTGAATAATTCCACAACATGCAATAACATTAAAGTGGTAATAAAAATTATCAGCCAAAAGAAAAGCCTAAGACCTGATAGACTCATTGCCAAATTCTGCAAGAATTTCAGAAATCTAATGCATTATCAAACTGATAAAAATCAAAAGAGAAGGAGTAATCCTAAAATCATTCCTGGAAGCTAGCAATCACTTTGATACCAAAACCGGACAAGGATCCAACCAAAAAGAGAACTACAGGTCAATCTCTCTAATGAACACAGATGCAAATGTCCTCAATAAGATAATGGAAAACAGAATACATGAAAAGATCACAAACTATAACTAGGTAGGCTTCAGCCCAGAAATGCAAGGCTGGTTTGACATATGTAAATCAATAAATGTAATCCATCACATAAAAGCAATAACAAAAATTATATAATCACTTAACAGACACAGAAAAAGCCTTTGACAGGGGCCAGAGATTTAGCTCAGTGGTTCCAGCACCTGTCTTGCAAGTGCAAGGACCTTTGTTCGATCCTTGGATAACCACATACAATACTGGGCATGGACACTCATGCTCAGCAGCAATCAGTACCACATACCACAGTGTCCCGGGTGTGGTGGCTCACACTTGTAATCTTGGCACTCGGGAGGGAGAGGCAGGAGGATTGCTGTGATGTGAGTTTGAGGCTGAGCTCAGGGCCAGCCTGAACTACAAAGCAAGACCCTGATTAAAAAAAAAAAAAAAACCTTTGGCAAACTCAACATCCATTCATGATAAAAATCTCTGAATAGGTATAGAAAGATCTTATTTCAATCTAATAAAAGCCACATATGACAAACCTATTGTCAGCATCATATTAAATGGAGAGAAGCTGAAAATTTTTTCTAAAATCAGGAATAAGACAAGGATGTCTGTTATCACCATTCCTATTAATAAAGTTCTTACAATATTAGCCAAATCAGATGAGAAAGAAAAAGGATATGGACAGGAAAGAAATTATCATTACTTGCAGAGGACATAATCTTCTATATAGAAGATCCCAAACTTCACCAAAACACTACCAGACTTAAAAAAAAAAAAAAATTCAGTAGCATAGGAAAATACAAAGTCAGCACTCAAAGACTAATAGCACTACTGTGAACCAATAATAACCTCACTGTGACAGAAATTAGGAAACTAATACCATTCACAACAGCATCCAGAAAAATCAAAAAAATTTTTTTTCTTTTTAAAGTTGTTTTGAGACAGGGTCTCACTTTGTAGTTCAGGCTGATCCCATACTCAGCCTGGAACTCACAGCAATCCTCCTGCCTCTGACTCCCGAGTGCTAGGATTATAGGTGTGAGCCACCACACCTGGCACTGTAGTATTTGGTTACCAGGGATCTAACTCAGGACCTTATGCTTGCAAGGCAGGCACCAGAACCACTGAGCTAAATTTCTGGCCCCACAAAAATCAAATTCTTAAGAATTAATCTAGCCAGGGCTGGAGATTTAGCTCAGTGGTTCTGGCACCTACCTTGCAAGTCCAAGGTTCCAGATTCGATCCTCGATAACCACATACAATAATGCTGAGTGTGGTGACTCATGCCCCCCAGCAATCAGTACCACATACCATAATCCTAGGTGTGGTGGCTCATGCCTGTAATATCAGCACTAAAGAGGCAGAAGCAGGAGGATTGCTTTGAGTTCCAGGCTGAGTTCAGGACAAGCCTGAACTATAAAGCAAGACCTTGTCTAAAAATAAAAAATTAATCTAGCCAAAGAAGTGAAGGATCTCTACCATGAAAATCATAGCACTCTGAAAAACGACTTCAAAGAGAATATTTTTTTAAAATGGAAAGATATCCCTTATTCCTGGATAGGTAGCCCAATACAGTCAAAATGGCCATAGTTCCAGACTGTTATAAAGATTTCATGTTGGACCGGGGATTTAGCTCAGTGGTTCTGGCGCCTGTCTTGCAAGGACCTTCATTTGATCCTTGGGTAACCACATACAATACTTGGCATGGACACTCACGCTCAGCAGCAACCAGTACCACATACCACAGTGCCCCAGGTGTGGTGGCTCACACTTGTCATCCCAGCACTTGGGAGGGAGAGGCAGGAGGATTGCTGTGATGTGAGTTTGAGGCTGAGCTCAGGGCCAGCCTGAACTACAGAGCGAGACCCTGTCTCAAAAAAAAAAAAAAAAACATTTCATATAATACCAATAGTCTCCCTCACAGAAATAGAGAAAAGAATTCTAAAATTCATATGGAAAAAGAAGAGACCTCAAGTAGCAAAAACAATTCTGGAAACAAGGGGACTGCAAGGGATATCATTATTTCAAACTCCAAGTTGTACTGCAAAGCTAATGTGATAAAAACAGCATGGAAACAGCACAAAAACAGAAGTGTGGATTAGTGAAACAGAATAAAGGAAGTGGAAACAACACCAGGTATATTCAGCTAATTGATTATTGACAAAAATGTACACTGAAGGAAAGAGCCTTTTCAATAAATGGTATTGAGAGAAAAAAATAAATGGTGTTAAGAAAACTGGATATCTACATGCTAAAGATTGACCTAAACCCATATATTTCATTATGTACTAGGCTAAAATAAAAATGTTAAATGTTAAAATAGAAAAATTTAACCTGCTAGAAGATAAAATACGTAAAACTCTGGAAGACGCAAGCGTAGAACTAATACTGACAATAAACAAATGGGATCATATCAGATTAAAAAGCCTCTGCACAGCGGAAAAAACAACCAACTGGGCTGGGGATTTAGCTCAGTAGTTTTGGTGTCTGCCTGCAAGTGCAAGGTCCCAAGTTCAATCCCTGGTAACCACATACCACTATGCTGGGCATGGTGGCTCACACCTGTAATTCTAGCAGTTGGAAGACAGAGGCAGAAGGATTGCCAGAAGTTCAAGGCTAACTGGGCTACATAGTGAGTTTGAACTACAAAGCAAGACCTTGTCTCAAAAAAAAAGACAACCAACCCATCCCCCCAAAAAACCCCTCAAAAAATAAAGTAGAAAACAGTGAGGATGGGGGCCGGGGAGTTAGCTCAGTGGTTCCAGCGCCTGTCTTGTAAGCACAAGGGCCCGGTTCGATTCCCCGGTAACCACATAACAATACTGGGTGTGGAGACCCACACCCAGCAGCAACCAGTACCACATACCACAGTGCCGGGTGTGGTGGCTCATGCCTGTAATCCCAGCACTCGGGAGGCAGAGGCAGGAGGATTGTGATGTGAGTTTGAGGCTGAGCTCAGGGCCAGCTTAAACCACAAAAGCGAGACCCTGTCTCAAAAAAAACCTAAAAAAAAAAAAAGAAAACAGTGAGGATGTAGTTTATAGTGGATGCCCTGGGTGCAAACCCCAGAACAACCCCCTCTAAAGGAGGTGGAACACTCTGAATGTTCACTCTCCTTTAGTTGACATATAGTGCATAATGTTTCTTTCTCAGTTATCAACCTTCTTACTTGACTTCTAAAGTATTTAAAAATTGTTAAAATTCTATTTTTTTTTGGACTATTCATTTGTTTCTATACCACTATTATTTTCTGGTTTTCTCTTTATTTCTCTGGCTGCTACTTTTCATTGTGCTGTATGATTCATGAGGTCATCTTCCTCTGTCTCCTTAAGTAACTAATTCATAGCCTTCTCCCCATTCTCATCACAACTTGAGTTCATGCACTTTTCATTTTCAGCATGGAATCATACTATTAACAACTTCCTAGCAAGTCTTCTGGTTTCCAGAGTTGGTAAACCTACACTACCTATTACTCAATTCTATGTATCGTGATTTCAACAAATATAATGCAAATATAATTCACATCTTCCTTAAATTGCTCTGATAGCTCCCTTAAAAGGTTGTTTAAAAAGAGGACTTCTTGGGGCTGGGGACTTAGCTCAGTGGTTCCAGAGTCTGTTTGGCAAGTGCAAGGTCCCGAGTTTGATCCCTGGTAATCATATAACACAATGCCAGGCATAGTGACTCACACTTGTAATCCCAGCACTAAGGAGGCAGAGGCAGAAGGATTGCTGTGAGTTTGAGGCTAGCCTGGGCTACATAGTGAGCTCAGGGTCAGCCTGAACTACAAAGTGAGACTATGTCTCAAAAAAAAACAAAGGTGGGGTAGGGGGTCTTCTTTAATAAAATATAATCCACATATCATGAAATTTGCTCTTTAGAAGTATATATTTGTTTGGATTTTAGTATATTCAGAGTTACACAATTATCACTGCTACCTAATTTCAGAATGTGTTTATCACCCACAAAGAAAGCCGATGCCCATTAGCAGTCATTCTCCTTTTTTACTTCTTTTGTCTCCTAGGAGTAATCTACCTTCTGTCTTTCTAGATTTGATTATTTTGAGCATAACACATAAGTGGAAACATACAACATAAGGGAACTATGTATGACTTTCACTTAGCATGTTTTCTCAAGGTTCATCTATGTTGTAACATGCCTCAATACTTGGTTGCTTTTTAATGTCAAATAATATCCTATTATTTTTGTTTATTCATTAGTTAATGAACCCGTGGGTTGTTTATATTTTTTGGTTATTGTAAATAATGCTGTTATGAACACTATAAAAAAGTTTTATACAGACACATGTTTTTATTTCTCTTACATATATACATAAGAGTAGAACTAATGAAGCAAAAGAAAACTCTATGGTTATCATTTTGAGGAAATGCTTAACTGTCTTCCCTTAGAAGTTTGTAAAGCAGAGAAGGGTCAGGGGATTCTTGAAGTTCTTATGCACAAATGGAATGACCAGTCTTGCTCTTAAATCTACAGGAATGGAGATGAGGGTAGATAGACATAGATATAAGTTCAATTGACTTTTAAGTAGGTAAAATTAAACATAGTAAGTTGTTAATGCAGTGAATGAAATAAGACATTCATGTTACTATAAATGTGCCTCCAAGAAGAAGGTATACTGATAAAAGGACATTAAACAAATGTCATACTTGAGTGGACCTCCGAGTCTGCCGTGCCTGTCTGGAGCGTGCTTTCCGTAAAGACTCAGCTTCCTCATCCCGTACAGGAGTCAGATAGGACCTGCAGAGAAAGCAA
>PVIR01033373.1:0-17934 GCA_004026965.1 Petromus typicus | reverse complement strand
TGAGCACAGTAGAGGATGAAGGACTCTAGCATCTGCACTGAGTCCCTTTCTTCTGCTCATTGTCTGGGACTTTGGCACTTTGCCTAACCTCTGAGAAGGTCAGTTTTCTCATTTGTCAAATAATAATGAAGTATCTTTCCTACTCTCAGAGTTTTCTTCATGAAGTTTTGAGAAAGGTTGTCTACAAAAATACCTCAAATCTGTGAAAATAACTGTTTGACAAAATAGACACAAATGTACATAGCTCAGCATATGTGTCTGAAAAATCCTCCAGCCTTAAAAGTGATTTTTGTAAAAGAGGAATGTGAGTCTTTTTTTCTCATACTTGCACCATACCTGTGGGTCTTGCTATTTCTGGGATGGATTGATGTGGACATCGCCTCTGCTGTCACAACAGAGTGCATTCGATCTCCCCATCGGTGATTCAGGAACAATAATACCCACCTCCCAGGGTCATTGTGAAGATGAAACAAAGCGATCTATGTGAGAACAGAACACTGTGGGAGTTCACTGAACATTAGTTCCTGTACTCTTTCCTCACCACCCCCATGCCTCTACTCTAGTGAAATAAAATCCTCCTTGTATAACTCAGGGAGCCCCAGGAACACATTCCTGCAAGCCATGGAAGAAAGAAATACTTCCCAGTGTCTTTTCGGAGAGTGCAGGGCTTCAGCTGGTCTGATGTCAGGGCTGTGCTCCTGGCTGCCTTTTAGTTAAAAGAAATTTCAGTTTGTTGAAAAATAGCCAAAGGGGGGGCCTCTTCCTCTGCATGGGAAAGCAGACATTTTTGTTCATCCTCCAAGTCCTCCTTGCACAGATTACTGTCAAGCCCAAGCACTTTATTTATAAAAAATGCCAACATACTCTGATTATTTGGCGAATGACCATGCTGCTGTCAGTGTAGAAAGAGCACATAGAGTATAAAAACAATCTCCATTTTTATCATGCTTGTCACAGCTGGGAGGCCATCGAACAAGGATGTATTGTTTAAAGGAAGACTGCAGAGGCAATGCGCGGGTCTGTTGATGGCCTCTTGGGCAGAGGGCTGTGGTCACATTTGGTAAACAGTTACATGGTCTTTTGCTGAAAGATACCAGTTTTTCCATAAATTAATTTCTGTGTTCAATACTGAGATGTTGACATACTGAAGTTTTGAGATCATCTTTCACTAGTCTAACTATCTGCTTCTATCTTCTCTCATTCATAGGCCTTATGAAAATGCCAGGAAAATAGACCCAGCGGTGGTACAACTAAAGAAAGTCCCACTTTCACTGATGAAATTCTAATGACTTCATATTTTTTGCCAAATTGAATTTTTAAAATACACACAATATAAGGGGTCAGGGGAGTGTAGAAATGATGATCTCTAACTGGTGTCTCATATCTTCCAGTTACTTGTTTCTGGTGTCAAGATGGATTCTATGGACAACAGTTCTTTCTGGGTTAGTTAGAATTGTGAAGCATAAGATGACTTTGTAGGTCCTTGAACCTTATAGGATGAACTCAGGATTTATGTTTGTTCTGGACAACCACATTGAAAAAAAAAATTTTCCTCTAACATATTCTGTTCTTGAAGGTTTTTTTGTTTTGTTTTTTTGTTTTTTTTTTTTGAGACAGGGTCTCACTTTGTAGTTCAGGCTGGCCCTGAGCTCAGCCTCAAACTCACATCACAGTAATCCTCTTGCCTCTGCCTCCCAAGTGCTGGGATTACAGGCGTGAGCCACCATGCCCGGCACTGTGGTATGTGGTACTGATTGCTGCTGGGCGTCTCCATGCCCAGTATTGTATGTGGTTAACCAGGGATCGAACTGGGGTCCTTGCACTAGCAGGACAAATGCTGGAACCACTGAGCTAAATCCCCGGCCCTGTCCTTGAATTTCTTAAGGAATTAATCAGCATCATTTACCTTTAGTAATCATTTACTGGCATTGCTGTTTTTAGGAAGTTTTTTTCTTTTTTTGGATAGTGAAACATTCTTTTAGAAAGAATTAATCATATGATATTTACTTCTCAATAGGAAACTGTATTTTTAAAATTATTTTTATTTTTATATAATAAAGTAGGTATTAATGAAAATATAAAAGCCACTCTATAACAAAATAATTTTTAATATCAAGTAATTATAGAATAACAGTGGTAAGTACCTGGTACCCTGGTTTTAAAAAATATATTTTTACCTGCTAATCTATCTCTCAACTCATCCTAATATTAACTCAACTCATTTCTAATATTACTATAGCTTTAACTTTATTTACTATGTCGTTTAGTTGATTCTGTAGTCATCATCAAGCTTGCAGAAACAGCTGGAAGTGACCTCTAATAAGTAAGCTCTGGGCAGGGATTTAGCAAAGTGATTCTGGTGCCTGTGTTGCAAGTGCAGGGGCCCAGGTTCCATCCCCAGTAACCATATACAACAATGATGGGCATGGAGACTCATGCCCATCAGCATCAGAACCACATACCACAGTGCTGGGCGTGGTGGTTCACACCTGTAATCCCATCACTCCCAAAGCAAATGCAAGAGGATTACTGTGAGGCCAAGGCTGAGCTCAGGGCCAGCCTGAACTACAAAAGCGAGACCCTGTCTGAAAAAGAAAAAAAAAAAAAGAAAGTTCCTTACACCTAGACCTTTTGGAGAGATTAAGGACTTGTGTGCTTAGGGAAGTGTGAGCCAAGATTAGCACTGATATAGGAAAACTAATCTAAAGCAAAAGACAAAGCTCTAAACCCTCTTTATGAACATATAAATAGAATAAAATTAGATTTTTGGGGGCCAGGGATTTAGCTCAGTGGTTCTGGCGCCTGTTTGGCAAGCGCAAGGACCCGAGTTTGATCCTCAGTAACCACATACCATACTGGGTGTGGAGACTCACGCCCAGCAGCAATCAGTACCACATACCACAGTGCTGGGTGTGGTGGCTCATTCCTATAATCCCAGCACTCGGGAGGCAGAGGCAGGAGGCAGAGGCAAGAAGATTGCTGTGATGTGAGTTTGAGGCTGAGCTCAAGGCCAGCCTGAACTACAAAGGGAGACCCTGTCTCAAAAAAAAAAAAAAAAAAAAATTAGATTTTGGACCTAAGACCATTCTGGCTAGATAGATGTAATTCTTATCCCTGTACTAACAGATTTCCTGATCTCAACAGCAAGGGAAGAAAAAAGAGAAATTTGGGTGTAAACATCATAGTAGGGTTAGAAATAATCGCAGTAGCCTTTAACAGGAAGCACACAACAGACATGGCTAACCCTTGTGCTAAATGAGAGTGTCATGTCACTCAGAAAGAAAGTCAGCTGTCTTGCAACTCAAACAGTATGGTGCTGTGCTGAGAATGTAGTTCTGTGGTAGAGTGTATGCTTGGCAGCACAAGTCCTTAGGTTCAATTCACAGCACTGGAAAAGATCATGTGGATGGATGAGTTGGACACATATGGAGCAGCCTATATTACTTTTTAAGATCATATAAATAAAGCTGAAGATATTTGGAGAGACTGCTGGACCTTAGCAGCCTTAGAAATCAGAATAAGTCTTTAGTGGTCCTTGTAGTCTTTGCGAAGAAATTGATGACCAAGACAGGAATATTAGGACTGTCTTTCCTTTCCAATTATATAGCTCCTATTATCTCTTCCTGTAGTTCCACATTTAATGTTCTGGTGATGTTCGGTTTACTTTGTCTCTGTGCTTGTGTCTGAACCTCACTGTGCTCTGTTTCTGTTCTTACTGTTCATGTTTTTCCTCCTTCCTGAAGTGTCACCCAAACCCCTCTCTGATCTTTCTCTGCAAAGTGTCCCTCCACCAAACCACCAACCTTACTGGTCTATATTTCCTCTGTCTGAAGTAGTATCCTCTCATTCTGTGAAGCCCTCTGTAGTGGCGTGCTTTTTGTTTGATACAGTGTCTGATTAGACCGAATCAATTGAATGAGATTGAAACACTTCTATATTCTGGCAATAATCTCGCTATTCTGTTTAGCATTTCATGGTTTACTTTCTCATTTGTGCATCGGTGACACTTGTAGACATCATAACTGCACCTCAAGTCTAAGTGTTGGTAGAACTGCATGCGAGTAACTGCCATCCTGTCTTGGCATGGTGATGCTGACCAATGGCACATCAGTGTGGAAGCACAGAGCCACCACCGAGTCCTGTCCTGGTGACCCTTCTAAATGTGTTACATTTGCTCCTGCTAAATTAGCCTTTCTGAGTCTCGGATCTGACAGGCTCAGTTACTTCCTGTTTATAAAATTAGTAATAATATTTAAACACAAAAACATCACCTTGCACAGAATGTTCATAAAAGGTCAGCTATTTTTCTATTGTTTGATCAGAATTTCTCAGCTTTTTAAAGAATATGCCTTGTGATAGCCAAGGGAGAGGAAAAATTAAACAAACCCCTCCTTCAGTGTGCCTCAAAATTTTATCATAAATGTATGGCCAATAAAAAGGAAATAACCTCCCTTCCTGAATTATTCTATCAGCTGAGCTTTTTAATCTTACCCTTGCCCCCTATAGAATTCTATATACTTCAGAAGATTTCAAAAGCAAGTGTCACAGTTTTTCTGCTGGTGGCCGAGCCTGTTCCCTTCTTCCCTTTCTCTTACCCCGTGATCAGCAGGGACCAGCTTGAGTGCTGTTTGAGAGGTGCGGGCAGTGGACTGAGGTCTGTGTCGGGTAGGTCAGGACGGCTAGCCTTTCAGTTACTTTCCCCTCGCCAGTTACGCCTTTGCTCCCATTTTTCTATGCTCAGGGGTCTGAATTTGTTATTTTTCTTTCTTTCCTTGTGTTTATCATCAACATTTCCTTTTATTCTTAAGATTATCAGACTTTCTAATTGACCTGGGATAGTCCTAGTTTCTTCGAGCATTTTAGCCTAATTAGTATCACCTGCTCTCACTCTCAAGTCTCTGGTTTGGATGAGGAATTTTCCAGTCCTCTCATTTATGTCTGACCTCGGGCTGTGCAGATGCTTGCTGAAACACTTCCATGGTACACTCAACTCCAAGACCATGTTTTTCTCTCCTTCTCCGAGTTGTAATTCTCAAAGGAATGGTTTAATTTTCTTTATTTTTTCACTAATCATTACTCCTTTAGACAATGTCACATCTCCACTACTTTTTTGAAATTGCTGTTGCCCAGGCTGTCCAGTCACCTGCTTGCTAAATTCTCTGGTCAAGGAAAAGGTTACGGTTAGGTGATTTACAAGCTCCTTGTCCAGCTTCAGTAACATATTAAACGTTTGAGATATTTTCCAACTCTTTTGGCTAAGACAGTTAAAGTTTTAAGATTCTGTCATTCATATGAGGGATAGTCATGTCTCTCTGAGGTAGATAGTAGTTTTCTACTTTACACAATAGGAAAGGGACATATAGTGAACAGCTCTCCTACTTTCTCCTGTAAATAATGGAGTGGGGATTCTAACTTTCAAAATGTCTCCTGTTATTTTCCTCTACACTTATCTATCTCTTCAATCCAAGTGCTAACACATGACTAGTTCATTGTAGGTCCTAAGGGTGAGCTGATATTTTAACAATATGTGTAGATTCTGAAAACTGGACCCACTAAGGGTAGGACATCGTTCTTCAGAATATGCCTCAAAGTGAAGACAGTTATGCACGTTTAACCAGGGAGAAGGAAATGTAGCTGTTGCTGTGTAAGTGGTGAGTTTCTGTATTTCGCTAAAATAAACCAGGATTTTGTTTCTTGAAGTAATTATACTCTGGAGAGAGGAAAGAAGGATGGAGACAATTATGAATGACCTTGCATCTCTGTGCTGTTGAGAACTTCTGGATCAGTGGCTGATGTTTTCATAGCCTTTTCAAGTGAAGCTTTTCAGTGAAGTCTCAAGCCACAGACCACCAGTTGACAAAAGGATTTTCCCTCCTAGGATATTAACCTTAATTTGAGTGTAGTATAATCATCGTAGTATTAAGAGGGGAGAAAAACTATCCACCACGTTTTTCATGCTGTCTGATTTTTGTAAAAACTTGAAGTTTAGAATTTTTTTGTGTCTACTTTTCTCCTAGATTTTACTTTTTATTAGTACATGCTTGCACTGCCTTATAGTTGCATTCCTTGTGGGGACTTGGTCTCTGTACGTTACATATCTTAATTCTTTTACAGGCCCTCTTCTCACCTCCCTTACCTCCTCCACTTCTTGAACCCCTTCCCATTAGAGAAGTTTCTATGTCCTCACTTCCTGTTGTCTACCTTTTATTCATAGATTATTGCATTTTGTATGTATGATCAATCATGCAGTATTTAAGCTGCGTGTCTAATTTATTTGGGAGCAAATTAAAGATAATAAGAAGTATGGAGATAGAGATTTTTCAAATGGAGAGAGATGGAAGGAGGAGAAATAAGGGGAAGGAACAGGCTAAAAAAAGATTTCAGATGTGTTTTATGCGCATGTACCAACTCTACACAGGAATGGAAACACATCCTTCAAATATATACTCATAAAAATTAAAATATCATTATGGTCCCCAAAGTGCATCCATTTTTTCTACAGATGATTTAAATTTATCCTTCTTTGTTGCAAAATAGTACTACTCATTTTATGTAAACACCACATTTTCTTTTTCCATTTATCTGTTGATTGATATATAGGCTACTTCCAAGATTTAGCTGTTATGCATTATGCTATGTTAACATATATTACTGTAATATATCTTCAACTCTTTTGGGAAGACACAGGGAGCATGACTAGGTCAAGAAGAATTTCTGGTTTTAGTTTTCTGGTAAATCTCCATATTGACTTCTACATTGGGTGTACTAGCTTACATTCCCATCAACAATATAGAAGGATTCCTTTTCTTGGCCCCTTTGGCAGAATTTATTTTTATTTTATTTCTTGGTAATAGCCATTCTTTCTAGAGGAAGATGAAATTTCAGTGCTATTTTAATTTACATTTCTATAATAGCCAAAGATATTGAACATTTTATTGATATTTATTGACCATTTGTACTTTTTAATCTGAGAAGGATCTATTCATTTCATTTGTTCACCTTTTTTATTCTTTTATTTTTGGTAGTCTAATTGTTGAGTTCTTTATGTATTCTAGAGATTAGTTTTCTATCTGAGGAACAGCTGGAAATTTTTTTTCGTTCCACAGGTTGCCTCCTCACTCTGTTATTTTCTTTGCTATGAAGAATTTTTCAGTTTTAGATAATCCTATTTTTTACTTCTTGGTACCTATTTCTTGTACCACTGGGTTTTGTTCAAAGTTCTTGCCTGCTCTTATGGCTAAGGGTTTTACATATTTTATCTGTTACTCAATGAAATGTTTTGTGTTAACATTTAGATCTTTGATCCATTTTGATTTGGGTTTAGTACCTAGTGAGAAATGTAGGTCTAGATTCAGTCTTCTGCATGTGGGTAGCCAGTTTTCCCAGTACCATTTATTAAAGAGACTGTCTTTTCTCTGGAATATGCTTTTGGCTCTTTTGTCAAAGATAAAAAAGCTTAATGTGCCTGAGTTGTTTCTGCATCCTTTGTTACGTTCCATTAACACATATATCTATTTTTGTGCTAGTATAATGCTGTTTTTCTTTTTAATCACTGTAGCCTTGTAGTATAAGTTGAAATCTAAGACTGTGATGTCTCCTGCTTTACTTTTGTAACTGAATATTATTTTAACTCTACAGGGTTATTGGAAAGGAGGTAGAAAAGAACATTAGAAACTGGAAGGATAGCTCCTGTTCCTGTTTCAGCAGAACCAATATAGTTGAGATAGCCATACTTCAAAATTGATATATAGAGTTAGTGAAATCTCAACCAATCAGAATTCCAGTGGCATTCCCCACAAAGCTAGAGAAAACAATGCTAAAATTCAAGAAACTCAGAAGAGATCCAGAATAGTATCCTAAAATGTATAGGATATACATTTTCAATGTTATTATTTTAGCACTTTAATTTCAATGCAAGAATTGGCAAGGAGTCTTAATAATGTAAGTACATCTCATCCAATAAGCCTAAGTTAGTAACTAAGTACTTTTGGTTCCATTGAAACCCTTAGTTCAGGGCTTACCCCAAGGATGTCAGTAAGAGAAGAGAACTGTTCAATAATCCCTCTGTAAGGTTCCTGACACTAATACAGAGTTAAATGTGCTTCTGAACTTGGGATCATGCTTTTTTAATGTTCTAAGTATGATTTCCAGTTTCACCAGTCTTTAAGGTACACAGATGTAAAGGAAGAATGAAAGGCAAGAATTTTTAAAAAACTAATGAAACATGTATTAATAAAAATTTAATTCCACTTCTGTTTCTCTGAAGTGAGAATTATTTGGCATGTGAATCCATATCCAGCTTCTTATCTGTGTGACTTTGGTGACTTAATGCTTCATTTTACAGCAATGACTTAAAATAAGGTCATTAAACTCTGTTTATGTGACTGCTTCAAACTCAAACGTATCTCATTTGTAAAAGCACAAGATTTTTGGTTCAATGAAGCATTCTAAGAAACTTAAAAGCCTTTGTGTTTTATAGTGAGACTGTTTAGTATCCGGGCACTTCTGACGGGCAGTTTGTGGATATTTTCTTCCTGTCTAGGGCCACCACCTTTTTGCAACATGTGAGGGGTAGTTTTGTTATTCTGGGTTGTTTCTGAACTGAATATATACTTAGAAACTTCATTCTCTGGAACTTCATTCTTCTTTTGAAAAAACAGAAGTTTGTAAATTATGCAGTATTACTAACAGTAGATACCATTCGTGGCTTTTAGCCCAATTTCCGTCAAATCGTCTATTTTTTGGCCTGGCTTTAAAATTATTGTTAATTACAGAAGCATTAGCATTATTCAGTTGAAACATAATATTTATAAGTTAGATTCTAAAATTCTAACTTTAATCCAGAGTAAAAGCTTGATGAGTGTGTTGGGGAAGTAATTATTGACAAAAGAGAAATTGATGAAAGATTTAAATATTTGGATTCATATTTCACTTTGCCTGCATTAGGTAATTTTTTTATGTCCTGGGGACATGTCTTTGTTTATCATCTCATGATGACATACATATGTCTTTACCAGGAATTACCAATTGATTCCAAGTCCTATGCTCATTCTCATGTATTGTTAATGGCTACCTGGGGTATTGCATTGTGAAGGACTGTAAGGCTCTGTTCAAACTTGGTTGAGAATGTGTTGAAATTAAGTAGCGGTGGTTGCTGGTGGGCAATGTAGCAGAATATGGCCATGCATTATTATTTCTAATGTGCAGACACCCAGAAAATGTTGTGCAAAAAATTAACATACAAGACATACGAGGCCTTTGGGTTTTTGTTAACTTTTTTTAGTTATTTGTAAGGTGGTTGAATTCTTCTCTTTTTCATCTTCCTTCTGCCTAAGGAAAGAGGCAAAACATTTCTAGAAATGTTTCTGTCTATGTTCTTTGATTCTCAGCTCATGAACACAAATGTACTTCAAAAAGAATAAACAGATGTATCCAAATGAAGTGTCAAAAGAGCTAAGCAGGATAGTGTGAGACTTGGAGGAGTGTCTGGTCCCATCTGCTTCACATTCGGGTCCCCGAGGTCAGGGAGGGTAGGGACGATCCTGCTGTCTCCCTGCTGTCCTCTGGAGTTGGTCTGGGAAAGATGGGACACATGGGGAGATACTGTCAACCAACTCAGAATCCACTCTGCTCTGGATATCCTGACTGCAAAAGAAATGTGGGCAGAGAGGGCGTGTGCCGTGACAGGAAAGAACATGGGTGAGTCTGAGTGTGTGGGTCAGCATTCCCACTACTCCATGTGTTGGTGAGTCTCACAGGACTTCAGTTTTTAGTTTTGTAAAAGAGAATAATGCTAGTTATCGTGAAGAACCAAATGTAAGAAAACTATGGAGGGCTTTATGTTGTGTTTTTCACATAGCTAAGTTCATAAATGTGGCCTGTTGTTACAATTCACATGGGACTAGTTCATGTTCATAAACTTTTAGAGGAGTAAGGGGTAATTATAAACATTCCAGAACATTCCAACTTTCTGCTAGAATTTCCAAAGTACATTGGTGCTTAGTAACCCATTTAATTGTTGCCTTAAAAGTAATACTCATTTCCTATGATCTTCTCCTTGCCTGATGCTTTCTGTCAGTTTGTGTCACTAGTGCTAACACTTGCTTTATTGCTTTCTCTCCATTTCCTTTTTCTCATCGTGGTTGTCTGTTTATTTTCTTACTTTTCTCTGTCTTTTTCTTCATTTCCTTTTTGGACAATTTTCTCTGTCTTCTTTCTTTTCTCCTTTTCTCTTCTCACATTTTCCTCCTAAAAGATACTTGTGACAAGATGATAAAAATCCATGCAAAAATTAATTGAAAAATTTTATCAAATCACAATTTAAATTGATTTATAGGTTATAGAGCAGCAGAACATGGACTGAGGCATAATGCTGCATAAATCCATGTTTACCTGAACTCCTTCCTTCTTCAGAGGTAAACAATCATGGGTGATGAAGTTTTGAGAGTTCATTCACTTGTGTATGAGGAAGTGTTAAATATTCACCAGGTCCTGCTTAGCAAGTGTGTGACTGTCTTCCCTGGTTAGTTCTAGCCTGATCTACATCAGGAAGTGATCAGTAAAACAACTGTGGAGTGAGTGGTCAAGAAGACAAGTCACTGGGTTGGCTGGTCTTGGGAAAAAGATTAGAAAGGAGACTTTGTATATTCTAAGAAATGATAGCTACTTTTGTGTGATGGATCATAACAGAAAAGTTGTACAAAATAAAGTAGGGCTGGGTTATTAAAAGCCTTACCTTTTGGATTGTGTTAATTTAGATAGGTCCTAAATGGTCTTGTCTTAATAAAAGGAAAATGTATTTCTTTTTTATGAGAAAATAAAACAAAATTATATAACAACATAACAAGCAAATGATAATAGTTAAAACACCATGTATTGTTATTTTCAAAGCAGTTGCTCAGAATATGACATAACCTAAAAGATTCTCACAAAGCATAATCTAATAACACAAAACTTTCTTTTCAATTAATTAAGACGAAATAATAGCATAAATGAAACAAATTGGCCTATATGTAGTTTATTTCTTGATCAGTGACTGTCCTGATTGATTCTTTTGCTTCGGAAATCTTAACCAGCTAGTCCTAGCCATCCTCTGTGAACGCTGTCTCCATGCACTCTAATTTCTGTACTTTCCTCAGCGCATAGCCAGTTCTACCCTGTAGTTCTATTAGATTCTCCAAATACTTTGTTCCTACACCTTGCCTGAAAATGATTTTATATGTTCTTCTCTTTCTCATACACATCTCCTTTCTCTATATAATCACATAGCAAGTAATTATATCTATTATTTCGTGAGAAGTTAGAGAAAGATGAGACATGTTACACCCACAAATCAACTGCACCTTGTGCATGGGTCCACCTCACTCTTTCTTTCCTGTTACTTTGCCCTACTGCCCATGTTCCATTCTAAGATAATTCCTTTCCATTAGCCCTGGAACTCATTCCTTCACTCTCACCTATAGGTAGGTGTACACTTCTGTACTCTGCAACAGCCCTAGCTTTTCTTGCCCTTTTATTTATTTCCAGCAATATATAATCATATTGTACCATTTTTTGTTTTTAAAGGCGAACCTCTCTTGATCTGATTTACCAATCCAGTTATTGCATTACAGTGATGCATTAGTTCATGAACTTGATTCTTCCCATGATTCTGGTCACAAACTAAGTTGGAGAAGAACTGAATCAAATTCAATGGTTTGCAGGTGCCAGGGATGTAGCTCAGTGGTACCATGCTGCTGGGCAAGTGCAAGGTCCTTAGTTCAATCCCCAATATCAAAACCAAAACCAAAACCAACCAAAAAACAACCACAACAAAAATCCAAACTCAGTGGTTAGGCTTAATGCTATCTTCATGAAGAATTTGATTCAATTCTTGTCCAGCTCAGTAGGAGACTAGAATTGTGGGGAAAATTGAGTTTGTGACTCTAAGTACATTATATTTCTATTTTCCTCTTTAGGGCAAAACATTGTAATCTACACTCTCTGGTTCTTTTATGTTGTCGTCACACAAGACTAAAAAGATCCTCTTCTGAAAGCCACTATTACCAACATATTGCCATACTCAGTGTTCAATTTTCAGGTAGCATTTTGCTCAATTTACTTTTAGAGTGTGACTCAGTTAATAATTTTATCTTTTTGTTTTGTTTAAAAACCTCTATAGTTTCTTGGTTTCTTGTAAGCCATGTAGTCCTGATTCTCTCATTTTGGTGGTTGCTCCAAATATCTTTTGCTGTTTTCCACCCTTAAGTACTGGAGGACAGAGGCTTAGTCTTTAAACACCTTCTCTGTCTTTATTCATTCTCTATGCAGGTTGTCTTTTCCAGTACCATCGCTTCATATACTGATTTCTCTCACATGTATTTCTTTGTTCCAGACCTCTACCTTCAGTGTCAGTCTTGGAGACCTAACTTTAATTGACAGCTCCACATCCACAATTAGTTGACATCTCAACATTAACACTTCAGAAACTAAATTTTGTTTATATCTCTCTCCTTCCAAACTTACTCTTCTTACAATCTTCCTTATTCTATCACATGCTTATGCTCAAAAAAACATGAAATCGTCCTTCCCTCTTCTCATTCTCACCTCCCTATAGCTAGTGAATCACTAAGTCACATCAGCTCACATATTGCAATTGCATTCAGAATTCACTTGCTTCTTGACAACCCCACTACCACGGTCCAAATCACCAGCCTTTGCACTGATGTTCTGGCTTCCCCTTTATTATGCCACAATCTGTTCTCCACATTGCAGTGAGCCAAAGTGATGGATTAAAAACTCAAGTCAGTTCAAAACTGTCTGTTGCTTCCCAGTGTACTCAGAGGAAATTCAAAGTGCCTACCATGCTACAAGGCCCTGTGTACTCTGGTCCTAGCTCCCTTCTGACCTCCTCCCTTACCACCTACTCTATCTAATCAGCCACTGTGGCTGCCTTTTTTCTTGAACACTTGCTGTAGGAATTCCTACCTTATGGTCTCTGAGTTAATTTTTTAAAGTGAACATTTTATCATGTACCACAGAATCAACTTTTCCTGAATCACACATTTTTTTTTCTTTTATGGCCACCTGCAGAACTCATGTAAAAGGTCATGAGCTTGCTTTTTAGTGAAGTATTTCTTGGAAGACATTCCTCTACCTCATCCATTTCCCATTTTCAATTGAGGAAAATATAATTTGTTAAAAACAAAGATACAAAAAAATAAAATATGGAAGAAACACTTTTTCCTTTAAGCCTTTTGACTTGATCAAAAAGACCAGGAACCAGATGAAGCTGTTTCCTGTATTATGTAAACTGTGTCGAAAGAAGAAATATGCTTGTGCTGTACAGGAAGGTATGGTATTGTTTCTGGTGCCATTTGACATTTCTTGCACTATGAAGCAATTGATATGTGTACTACAAGCTAATCATTTGGGGAAGTGTTTTTGATTTTTCTTAGATAGGTGCAGTATTCAAATTTTAAGACAGTTATTCAAAATTGGTGTATTTTCAGCTATTTGTTTATTTTGAGAGAAAGCCCCCTTTAAAAAATGCCTTACTATGATTTTCAACTTTGTATAAACTCACCAAGCCTTTTCTTATTGTATCACAATACAAACCTTATTATTCATTTTCTTGACAAACATTTCCTTTCCTCAGGCAAAGCTGGAAATTTACTTGTACTAAGTGACATAATTACATGAACTCACTATCCAGGGCACAAAGCTCTCTGAGGTGCTACACATGCCTGAGGACTCATTCACCGTGATCCTTCTTTTTCTTTCCTTAGCATCATTGTGAGGGATAACACTAGAACACGCTATAACTTCCACTGTCACAGCATGGGGGAAACAGCATGGGTGACAGAGTGGTGATGTCTGTTTTTTCATGGTTTTTGTGTTTGGATATTATTGTATCTTCCCATTAGGTGTCTCCTTTTGTAATTTGTCATTCAGCTGACAATTTTGTTATGTCTACTGCATGCAAGGGCTGAGATCGAAGTTGTGATTTAGATATAGAAGCATAGGCCTGACTGATTCTGAGACAGTCTAAAATTCTTCTAGAAAGCAAGCTGTGAGAAAAATACAGCTATGTCAGTTAGAAAGAAAAGAAAGACAGCCATAAGATTAAAAAGGGAGTGAGTTAGCTTGTGGTGTGTGTCTGCATTGTGCATATGTGTTTTGGGTATGTATCCATGTCATAAGTTGGGGAGATGGTAGACTGATCATCTATTAACTGGTTGCTGAAAGTCTTTGAAACAAGTGCATGAAAGTGAATAATTCTTAATAAAAATGACCAAAGAACAATGACAGCAACACACACAAGTGAAACAAACAACTAGTATCTTGTTAGGCAATTCTCTGGGAAATCACGAAGTGGATCATAATGGCCTTCCAGGATTAATGGAACTTTCTAAAACACTTTCACTTATTTGGTGACACAATTGTTGATCTGTGAATCCTAAATGGCTGAGTAGCAGTGATTTTGTGTGATCGCCCTGGTGCAAGTGACATGAATGCAGGGACCAGATGGTTTTAGCTTATATAGCCTCGATCTTAGCACATAGCTCAGAGAAGTAGATGTTCAGCCAGTGTTTATGGACTGAACATCAAAGAATGTTAAGATGTGATTTATGAAAGAGAATCTCATGTTTTTAAAACAGGGACACAAATAATTTTAATTTTTTGACACATAGCATTATTTGTGAAATTCTTACCAAACTGAGCAAGTGAATCTTGTTGTCTACTTTGGCTACTTTCAGTAGTCTCATTGCTTTGGTTATTTGTAGGAATTTTGTAGAGTTGCTGAGTATTGAGTTATTAATAATTTTTAAGGGAATATAAAAAGGGAAAGACATACAAGGCATCATCTGTCCCCCATTTAGAACGTCCTCTTCTTCCAACCTGATGTGTAGTGTTCTACATATTTGGTGTTACATTGTGGTGATCACAATGGCTGCTTCCAGTTTCCTTGTAAAACTACACACATAACGTGGAGCTAGACATCAGTTTCACACCCTCTTTGTGCAGGGGTGGAAACCTAGGCTGAAGATGACCCAGTGACTTGGTCTCAGTGGTAGTTTGGGGCATTGAAGATTCCTTCTTCCCAAGTAGATGTTTTATCCATTGCACGATGTTGTTGCAAGAATTACCCCAAATCATTGTAGAACCTGAGATGGATATGAAAATAAGGCTAGTTCCATTATTTGTTAAAAAAAAGGCACAGGAACCCTAAATAAAGAGGGAATATATTTCTTTTTCCATCTATGACCCATAGCTTTCTGTCCTGCTGTGTGTGTCATGATCATTGATTTCTAAATGAAGTTAATTCTTATTTTATTTTCAACTGAGTATTGAACTCAGGCCCTTGTGTTCAGTAGGCAGATGTGGTGTCACTGAGATAAATCCCCTGCCCAGGATGAAGCTTAGTTCTGAAAGATAAGGTTGGAAAAGAAATGATCATGTGATACATCAGTAGTTTGTGTCTCATCATGAATATTATTTATTATACATTAAAGATTTGATTAAATGCTGACACTCAGATGGCTAAAATGAATAAACATATATTCTTTTATATTGATTTTTGAAGTTGCTTTAATATTTTTTGTAATTTAAACCTGATTCAAAATAGATGCCATTTAGTTTTTCATCAAAAGTATATATTGCTGTCCTGTTTAGGGATGCTGTTAAAGCAGAATTCTTTTTTTTTATTAGCATATAATGTTCACATTTCTTGTGTGGAGTTGGTGCATGTACACAACACATCTTAATTCCTATTTGTCCCTTCCCTCCATGCCCCTCCCTCATCTCTCAATCTCCTTCCCATTTGAGAATTCCTTTGGTGTCATTCATTTTTAGGTTTTGTGTGTTTACAGAGAAGAGTTTCAGGGGAATTCCTTTGGAAGTCTTCGTTGAGCGTCAGCAAAAGATATTATTTTTGGCTTCTGTCCTGATTAACTCAGACATTTTAATGTGTGTTATGATGAGTTATTTGATGGATCGTCACCTGTACCCTGTGATCAGCTAAAACTTGGCCACTTGTGTTAGACCTTCGTGGTGGAATGTCATAATTTCCCATCTCTTGTTTGATTAATACTTCCTTTTCATTCTGGGAGGGAAATGTCTGGAAGTATCCTTCGATGACCAGGCATAGTCAGGATGAGAAGGAAGACGTGTCTTTTATAAGGAGAGAATTCAAAATTAATCATAACAAGTTCGGTCAGGGAAATGCATTAGCTATCTCTTTTTTTAAAAAAAGGAAAGAAGAAATAAATACTTTACTCACACTAAAAGTGTTTTTTCCTAATTTTTTGATTTAAATGCTTTTAATTAGAGTTAGAAAGTAACATTTGATAAGAATATGTAAAAAATTTTAAGCAACATATAGCAAGAATTTAGTTATAATGCATGAAGTTATATTCAGTGGTTTTACTTTTATAAATATACTATTATGTCATGGGAAAAGGTATTATTTTCTTGTGTTTTTAAAGAGTATATTGAAGATGTGTTATAGATATAGCAGCCCTTGTGAAAGAACCTGTGAGATTCTTTAACATTTAGAATTACTTTTTTTTTTTTATAAGTACTTTTAAAGACCCTTACCTCTTCATGGTTTTTTTTTTTTTTTTTTGGAAAGGCAGGTCTCTTTTTAACTCTTAATTTTTTATTATATAACTAGAAGTATTCACAAAATATCTAAAGTTCCAGTGCTTACACAGAAAGTATTAACTCATTTTATTTAATATTTATTAAGTTCATTTGGGAGCACTGCTTCTAAGAGACTGGGTGTACAAGCTGTTTAATAAAAAAATAAAACACATAGGCACAGTGATTGCTCTCTGAAGTCAGTCATCTAGTGCAAGAGGAAGTCAGAGAACAAATTGACATACGATTATACATTGTGGTTGGTTTGTCAAATAAGCCATGGAGGAGAATATCTCTTGCTCTAAAGCAACATTTTGGGTGAGAACATAATCTACAGAGCAGAAGAGTATCACAGATTAGCTGAATGGTGTGGATGATACCTGGGGCAGGAAAGAAGTAAGTTAATTCATGAAACTAAAGAAAGTCGGAACATTAAGGATGGGGGGATGAACAGTGATGACTGTGGGGATGAGAGGAGTATGTTCAGTGAGCCCAGTGACCAGGGTAAGATGTTCGGATCATCTGGTTGTGGACCTCAGAAATCAGAGCACTGTTACAGGGCTAATGGGGAAATAAGGGTGGAAAGAGAGCTTTTCACTGTTACCACTTTCATTTTTTTCATCTTTTTATATTGTTTATTTAGAAATACTTGAATGACAAATTTTAAATATAAAAATTTTAAGGGGAAACTATCTATAACTTTAAGTAAGGACATATCTCAACATGATTTTTCTTATGGAAGATTCAGTTTGCCATTATATGGGGAATAGATTGGGAGAAATGAAATTAGAAGTGAAAAATGACAATATAGTCTAGGAAAGTGATGTTATAGCTAGAGATAGAGTAATAGCAGTGGATTAGAGAGGGGATATTTACAATTTACTTAGCAGAGAGGTAGGAAGAAAATTTACAGATTTTGGATGTTAGAAGCCAGAAGGGGAGGAAGACCAAGGTAATTGTTTTACTGATATAGTCATCTTCCATGATCTGGAATATAAAGAGGGACAGTAGTTTGGGATAGGAACAAATCAGAAATGTAGTACTATAGCTGGGCATGGTGGCTCATTCCTATAATCCCAGCACTCAGGAGACAGAGGCAGGAAAATTACTGTGAGTTCGAGGCTTACCTGGGCTACATAGTGGGCTCAGAGCCTGCTGGAACTACAACAAGTGAGATCCTGTCTCAAGGGGGGAAAAAAAAAAAAAAACCAACCAGTGGTAAACTTTTTCCAGCTGGTAAACTTGGAATGGCTATGAAGTCCCAAGGAATTGCTATCAAGTGGGCAGTTGGATACATGAATCTGCACTTTAAGG
>PVIR01033372.1:0-17964 GCA_004026965.1 Petromus typicus | reverse complement strand
TGGAGACCCACACCCAGCAGCAACCAGTACCACATACCACAGTGCCGGGCGTGGTGGCTCACGCCTGTCATCCCAGCACTCGGGAGGCAGAGGCAGGAGGATTGTGATGTGAGTTTGAGGCTGAGCTCAGGGCCAGCCTGAACCACAAAGCGAGACCCTGTCTCCAAAAACCTAAAAAAAAAAAAATAATAATAAAATAAAGGAAAAGAAAGAGCCAGATAAAGACAAAAATGCTCAGATCCACGGCTTGTCCGGAATCTGGAAAGCAAAACGAACAGGACTGTTTGGGGTCATTGCTACTAGTGAGAAAGGCAACAGCATCTTCAAAACCACCTCTTCCCTGCATTATCCTGGGTTCTGCACCCAGAGTGCACTGGTTGGTCACGAGCCTTCCCTGCCGGGGGCTGCACCTGTGCAGGCGGGTGCTCGCCCGTTGCTCGGGAGCCCTGCCTCACGCGCATTTTAAGACTGGGACTGGCTTCCTCTGACCTCCCAGCCTCCCTTTCTACCAAGGTCTCTGTGGGTGATTTGCTAACTTTCCACTCCAAAAACATACTGGTTCTGCTTCTCTGCCTGTTAACCTCTGTCCTCACCTCTTAGTGCTACCGCATTTTTTTCTCAATTTTTTTTTTATTCATACATGTTTGCAGTAGAGAATGATTACATTCCTTGCGGGGATTTCATGCATGTACAGAGCATGTCACAATCCTTTTCTCATCCCTTTTCCTTCCCACCCTCCATCCTCCATTTCTTGGTCCCCCCTCCCATTCTTTGCAAAAGAACTATCTCCCTATTTCCTATTATCTGTCTTTTATTTTGTTCTCTATTTTTACTTTTTCTCACAGAAGAGAAACTATGTAACGCTTAAGCGTGTGTGATTGAATTATTTCACTAAACATCACAGTCTCAAAGAGCATCCTTTTCGCTACCAATGACTCAAGCGTATCCTTCTTTATGGCAGAGTAGTACTCCACCATGTATAAACAACATTTTCCTTATCCATTCCTCATCCATTCATCATGACATGTAGGCCATTTTCAAGAGTTTAGTTTTTATCAACTACACTGCTATAAATACAAATATGCATGTAGCACTATAATAGGATATCTTTGACTCTTTTGGGATGATATCTAGAAGGATAATAGCAGAACTGAATGGAATTTCTATTTTCAGTTTTGGAGGAATCCTCGTACTGATTTCCATAGTAGGCACCCTAGGTTACACTCCTATCAATAATGTGGAAGGGCTCCATCTACTCCTCATATAGTCTACAGCAAACACCATCTCCGTTCTAAAATCTTATTTCTTTCCTTCCAGTGCAATTTTACGCACCACAGTCTATGAACTTCCCCAGCTCTTGGTTTATGTCTTTATCATAAAGACCAGGAATGAAATAGAGACCCGGCCATGCTATATGCTTTCTGTATGCCTCATGTCATCTGCACTACACACCTGCAAGATGATATACTACTAGAAACTTCATTTCACAAATGGGGAAACTGAGGCATGGCAAGTTGAACTCACCAATGACTGCACAGTTAGAAAGGGATACAGCCGTCATCCAACCACACTGCGAAGGTCCCCTAAACCTGTCACCTGCCATGCTGCCTCTGGAGGTCACGAGGTGAATATATATATTTAGATCTATAATCTGTCCAGCCCGTGGGATAATAGTAAATCCCTAGTTGAGGGAGATGAAGGCATGTTCATTTTTCTAAATGTAGATCATATGCAAAGTTGCTACAGGGATTAAATGTGGCAGACCAGAAGCACTCGATAATCCACTGCTGCTGTTGTTGCTGTTAGCATGTCCGACACCAGCAGCAGACGTACAGCCTTGTGCATAAATTCAAAGCTGAGGTTTATTTCAGAGGAACAAATGAAATGGCTAAGTCTCCGAGGGAAAAGGCAAATGCTGTTGAAGTTTGGTTCTTTCTCACACTGCTTAACTATCCCATCTAATGCCACATGGAAAACTTCTACACTAGGATCTGTTGATTGCGTCACCTTCCTATCCCCATATGACTGTCAGGTCAACTTTCCACCTAGTCCAAAGCCCCTTCGGCTTTGTCACTTCCTCGCCATCATCTCCTAGCCGTCTCCCCATCTGAGTAGTAAGTACTCAGGTTGATTTGTATGGGTCTGAGCTCGGAGAAGGAGAAAATAGCGAAAGTAAATAAAACCACACATGGTAAAATTAAATCTAAATAGGCTGAGGGTCCACAGCTCAGTGGCAGAGTGTCTGCATCGCTGAGGTCCTGGGTCCAGTTCCCAGCACTGCAGAAAAATAAAATAAAATAAATTACGTAAAACTTGAAATCCTGGTGTCTGTAAACATAATGGAACCCTCTCATTTCTGTTCATAACACTGAAAAGCATAGCACATAGTCATTATTTGTTTTCTTCTGGGGTTTTGTTATCATTTCCTAGCAAGAAGTACACTTTCTCAGAGGAAACAATCTTCCACGCGCTACACCTTCTCCTCCTGGATTACTTAGTAATCACTCCCTTAACACCGCTGTGTAGGTATCTGGATGAATAGATGGATCCATATGTGCATACATGCAGGTGCCAATACATTTATACATTTCTATATTGTCATTTATAAATAAACCTGCATCAATCTCCTCCCAGAAATACACGTGTACAGATGTTTGGGGCTGACCTAATGCTTAACAAGTACACATTTGTACACACAGACAAATAATGCACCTGTTACCAAAAACAATGAATTTTACTAAACGTGCAAACTAACAAAAATATTCTTTTGATTTAACAAAAATGAAAGTTGATTTTTTCCAAAGCCCCTCTCTGTGGTTATAGCTTCAGCAAAGTGAGTGAAGAGGGGACAAATAACATTTCTTCTATAAATCTGTCAGGAGCAATATTCCACATTCAATGGACTGGCCCAACGTCCCCACTTAAGTTGTAACATATGCAGAAAATTATAACTGCAATAATTAGAAAACAACCATTTTGAGAGGGGAAATGGTTTATGTCTTTATCATAAAATATGTCTTTGAGAGGGGAAATGGTTTATGTCTTTATCATAAAATATGTCTTTATCATAAAATGTCCATGTACTGGACATTTGGTATCGATTATTTACTGTCATTATTATTATTATTATAATTTAAACTTTGTAATAATCATATAAGGGAAGATGTTATCAACCTTTTGTTGTAAATAAAAAAAGCTCAGTGTCAGAAATAAGAGTAAGCTGCCAGCGATATTACGCTGTTTCTCTTTTCCTGGCAGAGGTGATGTACAAACTGAGTCTCCTCACCTGAAGTTCATACTTAACAAGCAGCAGTAACAGTTTACAGGCACTAACTCTGAGGCCTGGATTCGACCACTCTAGATGGTGTCTGGATTCCAATAACTCATTCTCTGACCCAGATCCTCTGCACAGACTAAACGACAGCTACACACATCGAGATGACCTCGCGCTGCGAGGAGCTGAGCAAACGTGTCCCAGCAATAATCAGACTGCGTCGATCAGAATATGAAGCATTTTCCACTCAACCGTGTCCTCTGAAAACAAATCTGTTCTCTAACAAGAGCTTCACTGCTTATTCTCCCATGCAGAAAACGAGAGGCCCTTTCACTGCAACCCAAGGGGAAGTTCTTCACTCCTTAATGTATATTACTTGAAAGAAAAGTGCTTTCTGTCCTTAGCGATGGAAATCTGGGTGCTATACCTTTTGTCTCCTTTTGAGTCTGGCAATCAATGTTGTGAGACAAGAGACAATTAACCTTTATGTATTGTTAGGAGGCTGGTTATTTTTAAAGTTAATGATAATGCAGTTATTAAAAAAAAAAAAAAAGAAAGAAAAGCTTTCTTTCCCAGCTTTAAAAAACATTTTGCTTCTGATCGCCAAGAGAATTGGCTGTATCATCTCTGTGACCTTCTTTCCAATAGTAGGCCCGGGACAGAGAGGGAAACACACATTTCCAAGTTCTGTTTTTGTTGTGTACAGATGCTTGTGAGCATTTGTAAACAAAACGTTCAGGTTGGCTCTCATCTGCCCACACACTGACCGGAAGGCCTTCTAAAGAGCAGAACAGAAAGCCTCTTCCAGCCAGACCTTAGAATCACAGAAAAGCCACCAGCAGTAATTTCAACCCCATGGGCTAAAGGTGACAGGGACACTCGGTGGGTGCTTTTAAGAAAAAGCCAGCTCTATCCTCCTTCCACCTACCTACCAACCCCTGGAGCATGGAACTTGACCCTCAAACTACAATGTCCCCCTACAGAGAAGAGAAACCACAGCCTCTCGGAGATTCTCAGAGTTCTGCTTTGCAATCTGGTTTGGTGTTTTGTTGTTTCAGTTCTGATTTCAAGTACCTCCCTAACGTATGTCTCCCACCTTCCAGAAGCATCCACGGTGTAAGTCAACAGAAAGAGCAGAGAGCTTTGAAGCGGTGACAATTCCAAAGAGAAATGACCTTGGGCAGGTAACTCAGACTTCCAAAGAATTGGTGTCAGTAAGAGGGGGAGAAAAATACGTGTTATTGAAAAGTTGTTGCGATTTCAACATAAAAATCGCACCGCTCTGGCTCTTGGGAAGTCGGTGCTGCGTTGTGCACAGTACGCAAGCAGCAGGAACCGGCCGGAGGTCCGCGTTCTCACTGTCCAAGCTTCTCACATCAGACTGTCCCCGACGGTTTTGCATTACCAACTGCTCTCCTCTCACCTGCCTCAGTTCTCTTTAACTTCAGTTGCACAGCTTAGCAAGTAAATTCTCCGAGGGCGTAAGCCCGGGTCCTCCAGCCTACCCTTACCATCTGCAAACCGTTCGACGCATCTCAGGCTTGGGAAAGATCCGAGTTCAGTCTCTACCTGCCCAAGCAGGTGTCTGAATATCTCTCTGAGGAGAGAGAGCTGGGGAAGGGACCTGACTACATCTCCAGGCTGGACACATCACAAAAGGTAGCAGGACAAAACAAAACAAAAAAACGCCGGCTGCAGGCGCGGCACCGCGAGGCCGTCCCGGCCGAGAGACGCGGTCCCGCGCAGGGAGCGGTGGGGAGGGCCCGCAAGTACCTGAAGAGCCGCGCGGCGGTCCGGTTCCTCCTCCACGCCGTGCCCTGCTGCAGCACGCCCTGCACGATCTCCTTCTCGTCGGGCAGCCGGTAGACGGGGAAGACGTAGAGCCAACACAGGACCACCACGCAGAGGGCGCTGGCCCCTACGGGCAGCCGCGTGCGCGGGAACTTCCAGCCCAGCACGGCCATGGCCCCCCGGGGCGTCTGTCGCCGGGCGCGCCCGCAGGGGCTCATAGCAGCCCCAGCGTCGTGGGGGGGCGGCGGCCGGAGCGTCAGGACGCGGGGGGCGAGGGGACAGCCGGGGATCCTCGCGCGGCCGGCCCCCCATGCACACACGCACCTTTGTGTCTCTCTCGGGCCGGAGCGCGCGCGCCGCTGCCTCGGCCCCCACAGCCCCAAAGGTCACAGCGCAAGGATTTTGGGAAAGGCAACTTTCTCAGGGTTCCTTTCTCGGGCAGCAGCCAGCAGACAAGTCAAGAGCTCGGAGCACGGTCCACCAGCTGCACCAGCGGGCGCTGGGGGCTCCGCGCGGGGAGCCGGCGGCGGCCAGGAGCTCCCGCCGGATCTGCAGCATCACCGCCGCCCGGGGCGAGGGTCCGGGGAGCGGCGCGGCGCCCTCGCAGACATCCGGCCGCCGGCGTCCCCCCCGGGCGCTCCGCGCGCCCCGCGCCGTCTCTCCCCGCCTCCCGCGCCGCTGCGCCCCAGACACCCCGGCCACCCCGACGCGCTCTCGCGACGCGCCAAGTCCTTGGAAATTTCCACGGCTGCCCGGGACCGCTAGCCCGCGCCCGGCTCCCCCGCCTCGCCCGCCGGGACCCCCGCTCCCTTGCCGGCCCCGAGAAGAAAAGAACTCGCTCTCATCGGTGCATTCCGCGGCGCCGCAGCCTTCCGCTGCGCCCGGACCCCGCAGCCAGGCGCCCGGGATTGGTGGAAATCAAGGTCTCCCCCGCCTCCCACCGAGAAATCGCCGCCTTCGCCCAGTGCAGCGCCCCGGCGCGCGCCCCCCGCCCGCCTTGGTCTCGCGGAAAAGAGGCAGACAATACAAAATCAATAAATGAAGGAGCAGCCCCCGGAGTGCCGCAGAGATCGCGGGCGGATACCCCGAGCCCGTGATCCCCCACCGGGCTGGCGCGCCCGGCTGCTGTCACTCTCGTCCTTCTCCAACTGCTCCGGTGATTATGAGCCCGCAGCGAGGCACGAGGAAGTGGGCAGAGATTTATTCCTTCCCGGGCCCCTAACCCCGTTAGCCGGTCTCGGAGCTGCACCCGCCTGCGCGCGTGCGCTCGTGTACACGCGCACACACACCACACACACCGATGCTCCAGGCGCGGGCGAGCGCGCGCACGGGGCGGTGCGTGCACACCGGGGTCCCCGCCTCCGCCCTGCCGGGAAAGGCGCTGCAGCGTCCAGAAAAGCCGCCGCGGGTGCCCGGAGCGCGCAGACCGCGCAAGCAGTGAAGCCTCCGAAGTGTGCGCAGCCCCTCCGCCTTAAACGGCTGTTTCTTCTCGGAAACCCTCGCTGCACCCACAGAGCTGACAGCAACCCCGACCTTGGAAACCCCGACCGGGCCGCGGGGGTGGGGGGGGGTGGGCGCTGTTAGTCATTTCTGCCCGGCCAGACGCAGACACAAGGCGCGGGTACCTCCTAGCGGTTGCCGATTCCGTTTGCTTAAGCATCTTGTCGGGCATGAAGTGTGCAAGGACAAAGAGGAAACCCTGCAGCTTGCAAACCTGGGCCGCTTAGTCATCACGAAAGCAAACCGCAGGCCAGAATTGGGGCTGTTCAGCTGATAAAGCTGCGGCGTCCTGGACGGGGACACTGACTGCTTCTTGGACTGGTGTCTTTCGAGCAGGTTTTTTTCCACTGAGAGGTGGTGCCTGAGAAGTTGGTGCAAAGTTATTTACCACCGCGAAGTAGGGTACAGAGTGCCTGTAGTGTCGTTCTCCCAATATTACAGTGTGAAAGACCCACCGCCTTCGGCTGGCAGGCACACCCGACAACCAGTATCCATATTTTTCTCTATCCCTTCCTCCCTCCGTCCCTTTCCTTATTTAATATCATTCTGCACTGTGCAATATTTTCTCTTCTTTCCTTGGTGACCCTTGCCCCACCTTGCAATCCAATCTGAGTCCTTAATTTTCCTTAATCTGAACACCAAAGTTAATGGAGCATTCAAGTTGTTCTTCCAAATCTCAGCATTGGAAAATGGTCAGGAGTGGGGGAACCAGCCCCAGACACTGAACTTGACACTTAATATAGATTCATTCATTTTAGCCTCACAGCAGCCCTGTGAGCGACTATATATTGTTAGGTGCATTTTTCACAGGAGCAGTTGGAGGTACAAAAGATTAAAGATTGTACATCGTTTTATTCTTTTCCAAGGTCTGGCTAGAGATACCTTGGGGGGAAAAAACCATTAAAAAAGGATTTTATGGACATTTTATATATACGTGATGATCACGCGCAACATGGAGAGTCTGTATCTGTACATCGTGATTCTCATTTTTCCCGTTCCCCTGCCCTGCCTTTAACACTCTACCCCTACATAGGCTTTACCATCAATTTTTTTCTTTCCCTTCTTTACTGACTCCTACCCCGCCTTTTCTCTTTTCCTTCTGAACATTTTCTTCCTATTTCACATTGCCTATCATATCTTGTTACTCATTTACATCTTCAGTTTCTCATTTGAGAGAAATGATACAGAATTTACATATCTGTGCCCTATTTCACTTATTAATGTGTCCTCAAGGTACATCCTTTTGAGTGTGACTCAAATTTATCATTCTTTATGGCTGAGTATTACTCCATTTTTATAAAAAAAACACACATCATCTTTATCCAGCTTCCTGCTGATGGGCATTTGGACTGTTTTGAAGATTTAGCTATTACAAATTGAGTTGCTATAAACATGGGTGTGCATATGTCGCTATGACATGAACCTTTTCATTCTTTTGTGTATATACCTAGCAGGGGAATAGCAGGGTCAAGTGGGACCTCTAATCCCAGATTTTGGTGGAATCTCCTCACTGTTCTCCACATGAGTTACATGAGTCTACACTCCCACCAGCAGTACAGAAGGGCTCCTTTCTCCCTACATCCACGCCAGCATTTGTTGTCGGTTTATTTCATGATAGCGGCCATTCTTTCTGGAGTGACACAGAATCTCAACGTTGTTTTCATCCACATTCCTCAAATGACCACTGATGTGGAATATTTCTTCATATGTTTCATAGCTGCCTGTACTTCTTCATCTGAAAAATGTCTGTTCATTTCAGATGACCCTTTTTGAATTAGGTTTTTAAATCTGAGGAAGTTTGAGTTTTTAAAAGTTCCTTTTATACTCTAGATAGTAGTCCTTTGATAAACAACTGCTAAAATTTTTTTTCCCATATTGTAGGTTGTTTTTTCTCTCTGCTAATGGTTTTGCTTGCTGTGAAGAAACTTTTTAATAAGATAGGATCCCAGCTGTTGACTTCTTCTGTTAGTTCCTGTGTGGCTATTTTGTTCATCAAATCTTTCCTTTGCCAGTGTCTTCAAGTGTTCTACCTAACCTGTTTTCCAGCAGGTTTAGTGTTTCTGTTTTAATATTTAGGTCTCTAATCCACTCTGATTTTAGTTTGGTGCGTGGTGAAAGAGATAGATCTAGTTTTAGTCTTTGGTAGGTTGAAACTCAGTTTTTCTAGCACCATTTGTTAAAGAGGCTATCTTTCCCCCACTGAGGATGTTTGGCTCCTTTGTCGAAGATAAGGTGGCTCAGTTTATCTGGAGTTGTTTCTGGGTCTTCTAATCTACTCCAGTGCTTCAGGTCTGTTACTTTGCCAGTACCATGCAGTTTTTATCACAGTGGCTTTGTAGTATAGTTTCAAGCTAGGGATTGTGATAACCCCTGCCATGTTCTTATTTCCTAGAATTGCTTTTGCTATTCTAGGTCTCTTGTGGATCCAGATGAATTTTTGGGTTATTTTTTCCAGCTCTGTGAAATATGCTATTGGGATTTCAATCGGGACTATATTGAATCTATATAGTTAGTTGTGGGAGTACAGCCATTTTGATGATATTGGTTCTTCCTACCCAGGAACAAGGGATGTCTTTCCATTTTCTGATCTCTTCTTCAATCTCCTTTTTCAGTATTACAGTTTTCACAGTAGAGATTTTCACTTCCTTTGTTAGATTAATTCTTAGATATTTCATTTTTTGGATGCTATTGTGAAAGGAACTGATTGCCCAATTTCTCTCTCAGTGATTCTGTTGTTCATGTATACATTGTCTCTTGAGTTTGAGTGTTGATCTTGGATCCAGCTATGTTACTGCATCTGTGATTAAGTCTACCAGTCTTTTGGTTGAGTTTTTAGGATCTTCTACACAGAGTATCATGTAATTAGCAAATAAACACAGTTTAACTTCTTCCTGTTCTGTCTGCATTCCTTTTATTTCTTTCTCTAGTCTTGTGTGTGTGTGTGTGGCTAATGTTTACAGCACTATATTGAACAGGAGTGGTGCCAGCAGACATCTTTGTCTTGTTACCAATCTCAGTGTGAAAGGTTTCAGTTTTTGACCATTTGGTTTCTCATAATTAGCTTTTATCAGGTTGAGATAAAGACTATCTATTCCAATTTTCTGTAGGGTTTTGATCATGAATGGGTGCTAGATTCTGTCAAACGTTTTTCTGCATCTGTTGAGATGACCATATGGTTTTTGTCCTTGAGTCTGTTAATACAATATATTACATTTGTTGATGTATGTATGTTGAACCACCCTTATATCCCTGGGATGAATCCAATCTGGACAGGGTGTATGATTTTCATGATGATTCTCTGTATTCTGTTTGCCAGTATCTTATTGAGAATTTTTGCGTCTATGTTCATGAGGGAGACTGGCCTATCATTCTCTTTTTTTGGTTGGGTCTTTCTCTGCTTTGGGAATCAAGGTAATGGTTGCTTCCAGGAATGAATTTGGGAGTACTGTTTCCCTTTTGATTTCGTTAAAGAGTTTGAAAAGTAGTGGCATAACTCTTCTCCAAAAGTTTTGTAGAATTCAGGAGTAAAGCGATCAGGACAAGGACTTTTCTTTGTCAGTAGGTATTTAATTACATTTTCAGTTTCCCGGGTTGATTTTGGGTGTTTAGCATTTTTATATCTTCTTCATCCAACTTTGGAATTTATATGTGTCTAGGAACCTGTCCATTTCTTCTGTTTTCCATCTGATTGGGTACAGATTCTCAAAGTAGATATTTATTATCCTCTGAATTTCTGCTGAATCTGTGATTTCCTGCATGCATGGACTTGAGCCTTTTTCTTCCTTTGTTTGATAAGACTGGCTAAGGGTTTGTCAGTTTTGTTTATCCTTTTGAGAAACCAAGTATTCGATTCATTGATTTTTTTGTATCTTTCTCATGGTCTCCATTGCATTAATTACTGTTTTAATCCTTATAATTTCCTCATTTGTATGAGCTTTGGGTTTGTCTTGCTCTTCTTCCTCCAGTAACTTCAGGTTCAGCATTAAATTGTTTGAGCTCGATAGTATGATTGCTTACTGCTATGAATTTCCCTTGTAGAACTGCTTTCATTGTGTCTCATAAATTCCTGAATGTTGTCTTTGGATTATCATTTAATTGTAGAAAGTGTTTAACTTTTCCGGTCATCTATTCGTTGGTTAGGAGAGTGTTGTCTAATTTCCATGTGTTTGTGAGGCTTCTGAATTTCTTTTGCTATTGATCTCCAATTTCAAGGCACTATGGTCTGACAGTAAATGAAATTCCTTTGCATTTACTTAAACATGCTCTAGGAACTAGCATGTGGTCTATTTTGGAAAATGAACAGTGAGCAGCTGAGAAGAATATTCCAATTTTATATTCTGATTTTGTGGGGTGAAATACTCTATAGATATCTATTAAGTCCATTCGTTCAAAAGTTTGGTTCAGTTCAAGTATTTCATTATTGATTTTTTTTTCCTGGGTTTTGGGGAACCACTTCCCTCTTTTTTTTCCTTGAGCTGCTTTATTCCAGCTCCAGGTGAATTGCAAAGAGATTCTTTCTTTACTGCTTATCACTGCCATCTTCCCAGAAGTCCTCCAGGAGAAACTTTTTAAATGAGTAGTTAGCCCATGGGAGCCACCAAAACAACAAAGCAATTTGGGGTATTATTCTTTCCACACTACTGAATGAAAGCCTGCTAACTTTCTTACCCTAAAGAGTTGGCTACCTTGACAGTTACCTTGACTGAGAAATTCCAGATCCCTAGGTTGCAGGTAAAAAGAATGGAATGATGCTGAACCGTGTTCTTTTAGCCAGTTCTAAGTTCCATCAGTTCTTTCTTTGTTGTGTTTTTAGAATATGACCCCACTTGCCACATTCTAACCGTGCTTATGATTTTATCTCCTAACATTCTTCTTTCACTCATCCATCTTAGGTACTTAACCCGCTGTATTTTTTTCATATGGTACCTTTTCTTTTGGCTGGAAATCAGACCCAGGGACTCATGCTTTTAAGGTAAGTGCTTTACCATTGAGGCTGTGTGTATGTGTGTGTGTGTGTGTGTGTGTGTGTGTGTGTGTATGTGCATTAACTCAGGACCTTCATATTGAGCTATACCCTTACCTTTTCTCTTATTTTTTGAGTTCCCAAGTTGCTACATTGCCCAAGATAGGCTCAAACTTGCAATCTTCCTGCCTCAGCTTCCCAGAGTGCTGGCACTGCAGAGATGCACTTGACTTTCTCAGAGCATTTTAATCTCCCCATACTGTACTTGAAGAAGGACTACCAGCTGCCTACATCTGCATGCCTTAACTCTATAGCAAACAGCCAGGACACACCATCTCAGCGATACTGGATCTCACTTTCTATCTCCATTCACACAACTACCTCCGACCAAGTCATTCTGTGCAGTGTCCCCCAGACTCATTCATGTGAGTCCCATCATTCAAAATTCTGTAACCTATTTTATAATACCCAGGGGAGGGCCGGGGATTTAGCTCAGTGGTTCCAGCACCTGTCTTGCAAGCCAGGTTCAATCCCCGGTAACCACGTAATAATACTGGACGTGAAGACTCAACCCAGCAGCAATCAGCACCACATACCACAGTGCCGGGCGTGGTGGCTCACGCCTGTAATCCCAGCACTTGGGAGGCAGAGGCAGGAGGATTGTGATGTGAGTGGAGGCTGAGCTCAGGGCCAGCCTGAACCACAAAGCGAGACCCTGTCTCAAACAATCAAAAAACATACCCGGTGGAAATGCCCACACCCTCTGCCATAATGTTATTTTTTTTCTAAATGACAACTTATACATTATGCCAAACTCTGCCTATTGTAGATCAGGAAAATCTCCTAATCTTTCTGGACCACATGTTTCTGTCTTCTAACTACAGAGGATTATGCTTGATCACTTTCTAGTTCCCTTCAAAAATAAAATTCTACTATCATGTACACACCACTGAAAGGTAGGACGAGAGCAGCAAATGTAACATGGATGAGAAATGTAGGAAAAATGAGTAGTAAAGTGAAAAGCAGTGGGAGAGGGAAACAAATTTTGGAAGGAGACCAGGACAGAGATTCACTTGGGTCTCCATCAGCCTACCCAGGAGTCCTCAACTAGTTTGGAGGCAAAGGATCAATACAAATTTCACCTGGTTATGCCATCTAAATATCTGGCTTCTGAAAAAATAATTCTGTATGTAATATATTTTAAAATGTCAAAACTCAATAATGTCCCTGATTCTTCCCTCTGCTCTAGCAATGAGGCAATCCTAAATCATGACCAGACCGGTAAAAAGTCCATCCCAGTGTTCCTCACACCTCACATGGATGTAATTTACCTGGACAGCTTGTCAGAATGAGGATTCTGGGTCAGAAGTTTGGGAGTAAAGCCCTGATATTCCAAAAGCAAGCGGGAAAGTTTCACTTGTGGACCAATTTGTATCAGGATGAATACAAACACCTTTTTAATTTGTTGCACTGTGGGTATAATGGAACCAATGTAAAGAATACACTTCCCAGGGACATCATGCCAAGCTGGCTTGAAAGCTAGGCTGGCCACAGCTTTCTCACAAAGGTATTGTTCTAGGCTACTCCTCCATTACACCTGTGTACCACCCGTTAGCTCTATCAGATTCCATTGTAAGCAACATGCCAAGAGTCGCATTTTCACTTTCAGAGATGTTAACAAATCCAATCCCCCATCAGTTTCACCACAGGCATCACCTGTCTACATATTCCGCAGCATCTTCCCAGAGCAACTGTCAAACCCGCAGTAGCCCCTCTGGTCCTGTCTATCTGGTTTGATGGATCTTTCCTACCACAGAAGGGAGCCACCTCCACTTACCTCCACACACCAAGTCCACCCACCAAGACCAATCCTCTCTTAGCACACAGAGACCTGTGTGGTTTGGCTAAAATTCAAGAATTATGTGACTTGTGCCTATGCAAATCTTAGGCACAGTTTATTCTGAGGAGACCAACTTCTGTAAGTTCCCCTTCTGGAGCTCCAGGGATGAATTATCAGTGATATATGGTGAGCAGATCATACTAATAATGACACTCTTGGAAATCGTCCAGATGCCACCAAGATGAGCGCTCTGCATTCACATCTGATATTGTCACAAAGGCCAAGTATTCCCTGGTGTACAAGGTAGGCAGCCACACAACAGGGAAGCTCCCATCCTGCCCAGCTGCCTTAATGGGCTGTCTTCTTGTTTCACTGAGGTGTGGAATATCAGCTACCACCAATGCCAAACCCACGATGTGTCCTCCAGTTCAAAGATTCATCTCCTATAAAAACTCCAAAGGAACTGACACAGAAAATGTAATCAATCCACTACAACCTGAACTGCTTGTGTTCAAACAAATTGTCAAGGAGATGCTGATTAGTGTCTTACCTCTGAATTTCCCGAGTACATTCATTGGTCGCCTGTAGCCAACAGTGCCTCTGGCTGCCTTGGTTTTGACCATGGTGCGTTGACTCTTGTTTTAGTATCTACTGACTCAATCAGAGAACATTTCTAGATCACACCGCCTCCTTACTTTGGAGAGTTCTACTTGCAGAGCAGGAAGTTCACTTTGCTTTAAAAAGGAGCAAGACCTAGAATTGAAATTATGCAACACTAAGCTGGTGATTTCGTGGGTCCTCTATGGTTAGTCTTAAGGATAAGCCAATAATATGTTTATTGATACAATAGACAGCCTGAGGGCCAGATCAAGTTGGGATTTCTGTACGGACTCTTTCCATTTTAACCAAGCTCTGCTGAGCTGCTTTTTCCTTTTCAGAATGAATCTGATGTTCATTCTGGATCTTAGAATCTTTTGAATCTTAGAATTACTCCAAATCCTTGAGTGGTTGGAGAATTCCACAGTGAACCCCAATAGAAGGGCAATAACTAATTCTCCAAAGAACCATTTACCATTGTGGTGTCAAGAAACTTGAAATCCAAAATTTGTCTGAAGCTCCAGCATCGAGAGGGAGGACACTATTAAGAGACTCCTACAAAAAACCCCAGCCTGCATATAACGAGACAGCAAAAAACTCCAAAGTGGTCAACTCCAAAGAGTGCTGTTTTAGAGGCCTGTGCAAGTTTTTCAAAGCTTGTTTTTGCTTTGGATACTATTCACACTGTTTATTTGGTACATTCTTATAACACCAAGCACTGTTCTGAGTAGCTTACTGGTTTTTACTACCTCCTACATAGAAATAGACTGTGGTCTTGTGAAGAATCCATTGACACTGTTCTTCCCACTCAAAGCAGAGACTGCTGAAAGAAGAAGATCTGGAGTTAGCGAGATGATCTCTGGCTCCCAAACCGATAATGCCCTAATATCGTGGATTTGTCCTATTGCCAGGCTCAGCAAGCCAACTGGCTTAGTTTCTGCTTTCTCTTCCTTGTCTCTCTTGACTTCCAGTCAAGTCAGCCCCAAACATTTAGCTGATTAAGCTGGAATCTATGTTAGCCAGTCTGATCAGCCACACTGAACCAGTCATACATATGTTCTTAACCTTCCTGGGCTTCCTCCTCTGAGAAAGAGAGATTCATGTCATATTAGTGCATGTATCGACTTGCATGTGACTGTGATCAAGCTGAAACTACCTCACCGGGTTGTCAAAATATACAGGTGAATTCAATTTCGTTTAAGAGGGAAGGTGAATGTGTGTCAATCATTTCCATGAAAAAAAGGAAATTTTGCCTGAATTTCTTCTAAGTTTGGTATATAAAGTTAAAAATGACTGGGACTACCTTAGCAGCTAAACTGCTTTAGCCTGAGAATTCCTAAACGGCTTCCCCCATTTCTGAGAGGAGGGTGCTCATGACGGTACGCATGGAGTTAAGCCACAAGAAGTTACAGTACGTGGGTCACCCAGGTCATTTTCCCCACTGGCCAGAGTAGATGGGTGTAAAAGAGGCTCTTGGGAATTAAAATCCTGCCACTACATTTTATTTTTTTAAATAAGCGTTAGCATATACATTGTAGTACTTAATGTCACAGCATCATACTTGGTTTTGATTTCCTGATATTTTCTTCCCACTATATAGCAGGTATCACAGTACAGTGTTCACTGGAATTGAATAAGTCCATCACTAATGCAATAACCTAGGGGTTTATTTCTGGCCATTTCCTACCTTATTTTGTTTCTCCTTCTCAATGTATTTTTGCCAGTTCTGCAAGAGTTAAAGCTTTCTCATCCAAATTCCCTCAGTAATTCCCTGGTCATATGCCATGGCCCTTAGATAACTTTACAACTGGGATGACCACTGTCCAAGAGGCATAAATAACAGCCCAGTCCCCCTACAAGCCCTTTTCCATGCCAAAGAGCTACAAAAATAGGCCTTTATTTATTCTATGAACTTTTTTCTGAGACTACTTTTTCATTTGTTTCAAGTAAGTTCACAATTGTTTACAGAAACCTTTTCTGTTGGCTGCTTTAAATTTTTACCAGCTAATTCCAACATCTGCATCATCTCAACACTGACATTAGTTAGTTATCCTTTCTCATTCACGTTGAATTTTTCCCAGTTCTTATGCTAGGTGATTTTGATTACACTCTGGGCACTTCAGTTATTATTACAAGACTCTAGATTATAACTAGACCTTCTGATTTTGTTAGGGAAAAAAGAGGAAAAAGCAAATGAGACCTCAACAGGACAGATTTATTTTTAGAAAAATCCTAGGCTGGACATGTTGGCTCATGCTTGTAATTTCAGCACTCAGGAGGCAGAGGCAGGAGGATCGCTGTGAATTCGAGGCTCGTCTGGGCTGCATAGTGAGTTCAGAACCAGCCTGAACTACAAAGCAAGACCCTGTCTCAAAAAACTAAAAAAAAAAAAAAAAAAAAAAAAAAAAAAAAGCCTGAGAGAGCCCACACTGGTATTTAGACCAGACTAGTAATCCTGTGGAGGGCAGGGCTGTCAGGAGCTGGCTGAATGAAACAGCAGTTATGAGTATGGCCATGGTTACTGGGCCTTATTGACCCACAACACATCTTTGGCAGGTGTAAAAGCATGGGAGGATAGTAGAGGCTTACTGATATGGTCTCTGCTCAGCCTCATGTGGTGTGGTGTTTTCTTTTGGGAGTAACAGAGACTCGGACCAGTAGGATGAATGCACAGAGTCACCACGCAGACTCTGGGGAGCGTTTCAAGAACTGTTCTACCTTTGATGCAAAAGACAGTCACTTACATAGTAAATCGTAGAGAGCATAAACATACAAGTGGGGTCGACTGTGGATTGGCTGAAGCATGCACAGAGGCAGATCACTGTAGATTGATTGAATAGGCAGGCAGTCCTGGTTTGGCCAAGGGTGGAGTCACGATAACAATGGCCATGCTAAACTCCACCCCAGCCAATCTGGCTTCTGCCTTCAATGTGGCAGCAGTCAGACTCTTTCTGTCTTGACACATCTTTTCCTTCTGTCTCAACACCTTTCTTGACACCATGGAAGCTGGGTGGGGGAGGATGCTCACTATTCCTAGGTAAGGATGGAACTGCCAGTGTCCCCAGGGTCTCCATGGACACTGGGTGGGGGAGGGCAAGAACCTATGTCAAGTCATGTGAGCCCTGCTAAAGAAGATGTGGCCCTTTTATCTCTTCTGTGTTTTAGTGACTGACTTGAGAGTGGTTAGGTCCAAAATAGTTTGCTCTTTTTATATTTCCAGCTTCATTCTGTCTTTTAATAAATCGTTCCAGTTTTCCTTGGGAATTTCTTAGTTTATGCCCATTGGTGTTTCCAGACTGTCCCTCCTCTGGCGCCCAGCACAGGGCATACAAAGGAAAGCAGTAATACAGCAACCAGGGAACCAGCTGACCTTCATACCTCACGGTGCGATCCCGTCCTCTTTCTGCTTCCCAAAATCTTTCGTGTTTGCTTTCGATTTAATGCTCAGAATATTTTACTACTACAGGGCGGGGAAGAGGGGAGTATGTCTACTTCATACTGTCTTACATGAAAGAGACATGGGGACAGGAGACGCAGCTCAGTGGTAAAGCTCTTGCCTCGTATACAGGAGACCGTGGGTTCCATCTCTAGTACCACAAAATAGAACAAGTTCTAAAATAATTATCTTGTAAAACAAAACAATCAACTTTTTCCAGAGAATTTTAATATGACTCAATGGTTCATGATATAATATTCAAATTGTTCAGGATGAAATCTAAAACTACTCAAAATGTAAAATATTGGAAAATGTGCACAATTATCGATGGGAAGACAAGAGATTACCTAAGACATGAGAGTTTTCATAAAAATGCATTAAATCAGGTAGTATAACTTTGCTCTATGAGATAAAGTTGAAAAATCTGGAAATGAATGAAAGGAGAAAAAGCATAAATACAAATGAAATAGGCACTTCAGTACCTCAAAACACAATGTTAGGAATAAAATTATCAGTGGGTAATTTGCCTCAAAGTCAGGATGGAGATAAAAATTGGAAGAATG
>PVIR01033371.1:0-17919 GCA_004026965.1 Petromus typicus | reverse complement strand
AAAACAAAAAACTGGCTGCTGGAAAACAATGGAGCAATGTTTTACACATCTGAAGGAAGCTAACTTTCAGCCTAGAATTCTGTATAAACCAAACTAGGAAGAAAGAGTCGAGACCGGCTGGGAACTGTATCCTATGAATGGGAAAGCATGGAGAAAGGAGGAGACTGGGGATGGTGGTGCTGGCTAGAATCCCAGAACTCTGGGAGGCTGAGGCAGGAGGATTATAAATTCAAGCTCAGTTTGGGAAACTCAGTGACTTGGTGACACTCTGTCTCAAAATAAAACCTGAAGAAAAAGCCAGGGATGTAGCTCAGTATGAAGGCTCCAGGTTCAATCTCCAGGACTGCTAAGTGAAAAAAGTAAAAAGAATAAAGGAGATCTAGAGAGCAGAAATTTCCCGGACACTAGAACAGCAATAACAACAAAGCAAATCAGAGATAAAGGAAGCAGAATTTAAAAAGTAAGGAAACTCTCCAGATGTGGTGTTATAGACTTGTAATCCCAAGCACAGGGGAAGCTGAGGGAGGAGAGCACACAGCTTGGAGACCACTCTGTGTACCTAGTGAGCTCCAGGCTAGACTGAACTACATGGTGAGAACTTATCTTAAAATAACCAAACCAAACCAAACAAAGTCAATTAAACTAATCAAAATATAATTTCAGGTAATTTTGAGAATTGCAAAGCACTTGGAAGATAAAATTATATTATTATATCATCCTGAAATACGAAGGAAAGAGAAGATTTTGAAAACTCAGAGAAAGAAAGGCAGAGAGAGAGAATGAGAGAGAGAGAAGGAGAGAGGGAGAGAGAAAGATAGAGGATCCAAGAACTAAACATGTAAAGTCTTATAATTAGAAATTTCCCAAGGCCGGAGACTTATCTCAGTGGTTCAGGTGTCTCCTTAGCAAGCTCAAGGTCCTCAGTTCAATCCCCAGTAACCACATATAATAATGATGGGCACAGTGACTCACACCTGTAAGCACAACACTCACTAACCACATACCAGGTGGCTCATAACTATAATCCCAGCGCTCGGGAGGCAGAGGCAGAGGCAGGAGGATTTCTGTGAGTTTGAGGACCAGCTCACTACAAAATGAGAGCCTGTCTTAAAAATGAAAATAAAACAAAATGAAACAAAACAACAACAACAAAAAACGAAAACGCTGAATCTAAGTCTGTCTTGTTCCAAGGCCAAACCATGTATATTTCACGGACAGGTTTTGTTGTTTTGTTGTGTTGTGTTACATACGTGTACTGACTCCCCACAATGAATGTAATGATTGCATTGTGAACACAAAAATAAAATTAGAAAAAATTAAGCCCAAGGCCTCACCTGTGCTGGACAAGCAAGCACTGCGGAGCTGAGCTACATCCTCAGCCCTTTTTATATTAATGTGAGTCAAGATCTGGATAGGTTGCTCTGAGTCTTAGAAAGTTTGGAAAGAGCAGCACACAAGATGGGCAAGAATTTGTCTTTAAGGTTTTACTTCAGAAACATGGGGAGAAGAAATTTGTTTGCGGTACCACGTGCAAAAATCCAAACATGAGAAGCAGAGAAGGGCGGTCAAGACTGTCACGAAGCTGGACCGTGGGGAAGAGGGAAGTTGAGGAGTAAGAGGCTGGTTATTTTCCTGTGAAAAAAAGGAGTAAGGAAGGGTGAATCTTTACGAAGGCCTGGCAGGAGCGGGCAGAGGGTGGGGAAAGCGATGAGAGCAATTTATTTGCCAGATTTAGCTAATGAAAATACAGTTTACCCAGTTACATTTGAATTGCAGATGAACAGTTTTTGCGATCTGACCCCAAAATTACAAAGTATTTTATCTGACAACTTGTAAGGACAAATACTAAAAATATCCACAGAGAACAGAGAAATGGCTGATGCCTGTAATGCCAGCACAGGGGAGGCAGAGGCAAGAAAGTCATGAAGCAAGTGCAGCCTGGGTCACTTAGCTGTTTAAGGAGAGGATTTCTCAAAACATAAAAGGGGCGGAGACGTACCTCAGCGCAAAGGACCTGGTCAATCCCCTGTGCTGTGAAACTAGCCCAAACCGATGATGTAACCTTAGTGTGATAAGACAGAAGATAGGAACATTAGCTTGGGCTTCCGGGCAGTAGGAGAAAAACAGTTGGGCAAACAGCCAGAAGACAGCTGGAGGGTGCAATTCTGAGGGGTTCTCTTGAAAGGAATGGAAATATGTGAGACCTGAGACCTGAAACTGCTGGGAACAGCTGTACCTGCTTTCTACTTTTGCCCAGATAGTCATATACATTTTACATCATAACATCTCATATCACACACACACACACACACACACACACACACACACACACATCCCTCTCCTTTGTGAACAGAAAATATGCATCACTAAATAATCACGAGAGTATTTGCTCTCTTTAAAACACTGGATGAGCCCTTACCACTGTTCTCTTTGGTGGTGTTCACAGCAGAAGGGACTGATTTCCCCCACGTAATTCTTCGACACGTTTGAGGTTTATTTTGGTGGTTTGGAGCCGTGGTTAAGAGTCTGCAGCCTGTCTACGGTCACAATCCCACATTAACCAACCTGCTTACTATGTCAAGAGACTCAGTTTCCTTGCTTGTACAGCTAGGATGAGAACAGCACAGAACTTGTCAGGAGTCAGCTACGAGGATTCAAGGAGTTGATCCTTGAGACACAATTTTAATAAAAGTCCAACTTTACATTAGATCTCAAAGTTAGGCAATGAGAAGTTAAAATTTTTGCTTGTATATAAAAGAATACACTACATACACATGAACCTGAGTGGTTTTTAAAGGGCCTGCTTTTGTGTATGTTTTGTAGACATGGATAGTCAGGAATAAGTACAAGTTTAAAACTTGAAATCTAGTTATCTACCCTTTAGGAGCATACATTTCTGTTCCTTAACTGTATATTGATTAGTGACGTTTGCACGAGGAGACAAGGAAGCTGTAGAGCTTCAGTTTTGAAACCAAGATGTGCTGCGCATTGAGTGACACTTCCTTCAGCAGGACAGTGGTCAGCAAGGCTTGTCCATTCCACACAGCAGTGTTGTCCAACCTGCTAGAGGGCTCCAGGTGCACATTGCAAGTGTAACTCGTTTCCCTTTAGAAGCAATTCATGAATTAGTGTGCAGGAGGAGGACTCACTAATCTTCCATTTTGGCTGAGCTGGATGGACACAGCATTCTCTTTTTCTCTCTTTTTTTTTTACCCTCCCAGAGACGGTGTCTCTCTCTGCAGTGCAGGCTCCTGCCTCAGCCTCCTAAGTGCTGGGTTTCGCAGGCCTGCTGCTCATCATACCCAGCTGCTACCTCCCTTTCCATCTTAAATAAGTCCTCAAACCCAGTCCCTCCATCCCGGGGTGTGGAGGACAGTTAAGCCTTTCGTGCTCTCTGCAGGTGTGTGGTGCTGGGCCACTATAAAGTAACTGTCACTGTTTTTTTTTTTTTTTTTTTTTTGCTAACTCATAAAAATCCCAGAAACCAGGGGTCTGTTGTTTATTCATTCAGCCTCCTCTGACTCATTCAGGTACAGGGTGTGTCTGCACTGCGGAGGAAGTTTTGAATTCACATCTGCCTGGATAGGAAGGCAGCGCGACCAGGGACGGAGCGGAAACTTCTTTGTAACAGTAGAGACGGGCAGGGCGGGAGTCTCGAGTTTGTCTCACAGGCGAATCCGGGCGGAGGTCACTCTGGGCTCCGCGCTGGGCAGTATCTAAACAAAAGAAAAAGGGGGAGGTGAGTGCGATGCTGAAGTCTGGGGCTCCCTAAATTGCTCCCCACGAGCACAGAGAAGAGGGCCCGCCCTCGGCCCCAGGTGGGCGGCTGCAGGCGCGGGCGGTGCGGAGTCCCGGGCTCTTCCACTTGTACGATCCCGCCGCCGGGCGTTTCCAGCTCCTCCGGGGGACGCTTGCCTCAGAGGCCTCAGCCCCGGCCCGAACCCGGTCACACCGCCTGACGCTGCGCCCGAGTGAATGAGCGGGAGCCCGGCGCTGGCCCGTGTCATCGGGAGCTTGAAGAGCCACCTTCTGCGGGAGCGGAGGGCGGGGAGTCCTGTCCAGCCGCCGGCCTCTGCACGTCTCCGGCCCCTCGCAGCTTGCCCACCCCGGAGCGCGGTGCGCAGCTCAGGACGCGCGGACCCGTTCAGGGCTGCACGGTGGGGACCGGGAGCGGCGCCACCTAAGACTTTCTGAAGTTTTCCAAGCGCCCCAGCTCCGAATTCCGCGGGGCCGGGGACCCTGTCCCTGGCCAGGCAGCCGCGGCGAGCGGGCGGGGAACGTGCCGCAGCCCCGGGGTGCGGGGTTTTGGTCGGGGGCCCTGCTCCGCCCCGGCCCGGCCGCCCCGCCCCGCGGCCCCGGAGGAGGGGTTCGCTCCCTCTGCGCTGTCCGTTTCGCCGCCGCCCCACATCTTCCCGGACCGCGCGTCTCGGCGGCGCAGCCCGCGGCCGGGGGCTGGCGAAGGGCGTGAAGCGCGAACATTAACCCCTCCCCGCCTCGTCCTCGTCCTCGTCTTCGGCCTCCGCCTCGGCCTCGGCGGCCGCGCGCCCCAGACCGAGCGAACTCGAGAGCGCGGGGCGGAGGGAGGAGGGACCCGGACCCCGACCCGACCCAAGAGCCCGAGCACCGGCCGAGCGCGGCGCAGTCGGCGGGGGGCGCAGCGAGATGCGGAGCGCGCGGCGCGGACCCGGAGCTCCCCGAGCGCCGCTCCGTCCCGCCTGAGCGAGGTAGGGCGCGGGGCGCGGGGCGCGGGGCGCCCGGGAGGACCCCGGCTGGGCCTCGGGCTCCAAAACGCATTTCTAAACCCGAGCGAATCAAGACTTTTTGAGAACGTCCCACTCTGGGGCCTGAAAAATACGCCGATCCGGGCTGCTGGGGAGCCCCAGCCGGCCGGATCGGTCCCGGGCAGTGGTTTCTCACGGAGTTCGGAACCAGGCTCGTCCCCGGCTGCAGCCGACCGGCTGGGGGAGGGAACGGGAGCTGCCTTTCGTCAGGCGCTTATTTTTGGAAATCCTGTAGACAAAGAGCACGGGGACAGGGGACTCGCTTAAACTCGCATTGCCCGAGGACTGGGTGTAGAATTAGGAAGGGGAACTGCGGAGCGGCTGGAGCCGGCGCCCGGTCCTAGAGACGGCTTGGGAGTCCCCTGCTTCTCCATTCGTTTTTTTTTTAACCGCACAGTTGCGTGACGTTGGAACATTTAAACGGTTTAGAAGCACACTCTGGGTGTCTGCTGCTGTGTCGTTCCTTTCCCAGTGTTTAGTTCTGGGAGAGAGTGCAAGGTGTTAGGGGAGCGGCAGTCAGTAAAGCTGTCCAGGCAAGTTTAACAATGCACCAAACGTTGTTTGTGTGAGTATCTGCAGAGTACTTTTGCCCTTGAAGTTAGCAATGCGGGGCATATATTGTTGTCATATGTAATGTAACTTTTCTTTTGTGCTTGAGTGTGTTGGGGAACTACAAACTTATGCATTCGATTACTGGGTTACATTTTTGGGATTTGCTGCAATCTCTAGCGAATGATTTTCACTGAATACCTTTAAATATAGTTGCACTGAGCTTGCAGGAAGAAAAAAAAAAAGAAGAAGAAAGAATAGGCAGTTGCTTCACGGAGGCGAGGCGCTAAGCTTTCCTGTTTACCGCGAGGCTGGGGCGCGCCTGGGGCCCACACCTCACTGCGCACTGGACCCCCACACACCTGCTCCTAGAGAGTTATTAATAGAGCCCAGAATCTTACGCTGTCAAAAGCCTTTCGTGCAGACCTAGTTTCTTGCATAGCAATGAGGAGGTGGTGCTCTGCCTCTGCACCAAAGGAATGGAGCTGGTAGACGGAGGTGTGTGTCTCTCCCCTCGGATTCTGCCCTCGAGGCTTTTCCCGAGTGGATACCTAGGGCTGAGGTGAGCACGGAGGAGTTGATGGGTGATCGGACAGTCCCAGAGAATCTTGGATTCCGGCAGGAGGGGAGAGCAAGGGGAGAGGGCGCGCGGGAAGGGGGGGATGCGTGGCACAAGGGCGCACCTGTTTCCAGTATCCATTAATGCGATTGTAGGAGAGGTTTCTTCTCATCCATTTGGAATTTAGTCTTAGGAAATTTTTTAAATTTTTCTCTTTTTTCTAGAAATAATTTGATCTTTAAAAATTATCCTTGTGCTTTCCCTAAGTCTGCTTAAAGCATTCTCAACAACAGCCAAATTGGAACAGTGTCTTAGCTAGAATGAATTGCGCATGTGTGCCAGGCCCTTTTCTCTAACTCTCTCCTCTTTGTGACTCCAGCTTGCCGGTTCAGAGGCCCTCTCCAGCCAAAGAAAAGCCTGGATCGTTCCCTGGACGCTTTCCCCACCAGTGAACGACTGAAGGCCGGGTTGGGCCTTGCCCTCTAGCGTTGGTCTGGAGAAGTGGCACCTTCCAGGCTCCTGGGGAACACAGCCCTGCACCATGGGGTCCACCAGTGTCCCGCAGGTCAAGGCTGTCCGCAGTCACTTCTCTGACTATGTCAACCTCGACATCATAGTCTGGCATTACAACTACACGGGGAAGCTGAATATCAGCCCCGACAAAGAGAATGGCATTAAACTGACCACGGTGGTCTTCATTCTCATCTGCTGCTGCATCATCCTGGAGAACATCTTTGTCTTGCTGACCATTTGGAAAACCAAGAAGTTCCACCGACCCATGTACTACTTCATAGGCAACCTGGCCCTGTCAGACCTGTTGGCGGGTGTGGCCTATATCGCCAACCTGCTGTTGTCTGGGGCCACCACCTACAAGCTCACCCCCGCTCAGTGGTTTCTGCGGGAAGGAAGCATGTTTGTGGCCTTGTCTGCCTCGGTGTTCAGCCTCCTGGCCATCGCCATCGAGCGCTATATCACCATGCTGAAGATGAAACTTCACAACGGCAGCAACAGCTCCCGCTCCTTCCTGCTCATCAGTGCCTGCTGGGTCATCTCGCTCATCCTGGGTGGCCTGCCCATTATGGGCTGGAACTGCATCGGCTCGCTGCCCAGCTGTTCCACTGTGCTGCCTCTCTACCACAAGCACTATATCCTCTTCTGCACCACCGTCTTCACTCTGCTTCTGCTCACTATTGTCATCCTGTACTGCAGGATCTACTCTCTGGTCAGGACTCGAAGCCGCCGGCTCACCTTCCGCAAGAACATTTCCAAGGCCAGCCGCAGCTCTGAGAAGTCGCTGGCACTGCTCAAGACAGTGATCATCGTCCTGAGTGTCTTCATTGCGTGCTGGGCACCGCTCTTCATCCTGCTCCTGCTGGATGTGGGCTGCAAGGTGAAGACCTGCCAGATCCTCTACAAAGCTGAGTACTTCCTGGTGCTGGCTGTGCTCAACTCGGGTACCAACCCCATCATTTACACTCTGACCAACAAGGAGATGCGTCGAGCCTTCATCCGCATCATGTCCTGCTGCAAATGTCCTAGCGGAGACTCCACTGGCAAAATCAAGCGGCCTATCATCGCAGGTATGGAATTCAGCCGCAGTAAATCTGACAACTCCTCTCACCCGCAGAAGGACGATGGGGACAACCCAGAGACCATTATGTCCTCTGGAAATGTAAACTCTTCCTCCTAAACCCGGAAGCTGGCAATCTTTGGGAAGTGCTCTTACATGGCGACCCACCACCCCAGCATTTGAAATAAGTCTCTGGGCCTCAAGGGGGGCCAGGAAGGAGCTGCAGTGGGTCATAGAGAGGGAGGAAGGAGGGGGAGAAGCCCCGTAGCCTGGTGGTGCCGCGCTTGGTGGGTAGTTAGTTCCTGTGAACAATGCACTGGGAAGGGTGGAGGTCAGGTCCCCGCCTGGAGCCTATTTCCTCTCCCTTCGGAGCTTTGATTTTGCACTGAGCCAAAGGTCTAGCATTGTCAAGCTCCTGGAGGGGGCCTTTGGCCCCTCCGCCAGGAGGGAGGTCCCCAGGAGAGAGGCTCTGTCTGGAGCCTGGAGGAGAAGATGTTTTCGTTCACTAAACCCATGTGAGTGTGTGCACGTCTGCTTGCCAAGGGATGCTCTGCCTCTCCCGCCCTCCCTCCCCGTCAGCCCCACCTCACAAGTCCTTTACTTTATATTGTAACTATCTGGCATGCGTCAGAGCCGAGGTCGTGGCATGCTGTTCTTGGTCACCTGTGGCAGGCAGGTTGTGTTGAGTAGGTAGGCTGTGAAGACACGGAGAGGGGAAGCAATTTCATTTGCTGAGGCCAAAGTTTCCACGTAAGCTGGATGAGGTTTTTTTTTTTTTCTTTTGAATTTGCTTGAAGTCACTTTGATTTTTTTAAAACATCTTTACAGTGAAATGTGTCACAGTGTCATATCAATTGTGGCTGTAATCGGTTTAAGGAAGTCCACTCTGTCTAAATGGTATCAGCCAGGATCTTTAGTGTTATAGGAGAAACTAACAAAAGAAGGGGAAAACCGACTTGGAGTAAACTTTGTAAACCAAGAGAGAGTTATTCATGATTGTCTAACAAACACAATATCTGTCTTTGGCACTTTTGTTGATGTTTATTTCAGAGTGTTGTGTAATTTGTTTCAACAAACAGGATGGTTGTATTTGGCTGTTTTATAAGTACTTCCTATGATTTTTGAATGTATTTGTTTCAGAAAAGGTCATTTTATTGGAATTTTTCTAACTTGTGTTAACACCACTGAATGTGTGTTTCTTAAGAAAATATCAGCATTTTGTGCCCTTAAAAGCATTACTTTAACTGATAGGGGACAACGGAATTTTTTTTCAGTACAACTGTTCATTAGTAATTGAAGATGTGCATAAATGTTATGAAGAATAAAAGTGTTACTGTCTTTTTTAGTATGGTTTTCAGTGCAATTAAACCAAGAAATGTTTTTTTATAAAAATAGTATTTAATAGGTTTCTGACTTTTTGGATCATTTTGCACATAGCTTTATCAACTTTTAAAAATTAATAAACTGATTTTTTTAAAGATCCATTTTGTGGAGAGCATTTTTTAAAATCATTACTGAGATTTTCTCTGGCTGCTTCTTTGGAGTCCAAGTTAAGGTCAAATTTCTGTTATTCTTTGAAGGATTTCACCTTGATAGACTAGGGTCTAAAAAAAATTGTGGTTTGTTTAGAAACTGGTCTTTTTCAGGAAGAGAAACTTCAATAAGTTAACATCGAAGAGTGAAAATGAGTGAGATAAAAACCACCAATCTTCTGAATACCGCACTGACAGTAAATATGATATTTAAATTGCATTTGGGCCAAGCTAAATTAGGTACAGTAACTCTTTTAGAACACACATTTTTAAAAGGAATTAATAATGTAAATCTCATTTAAATCATGACACAGTGCTCAGCCCAAACACACCAATAAGAAGTGTACATTCTTGGCCTCCTACCGACATGCAGACTGGTGGGACAACAGGTAGGAGATGATATTAAGTCATTTAAATTTTTTAAGTGTTTTGGTTCCTCCAATCTGTCTTCTGAATGGAGGAATATACCATATATCTAAGCTATCGAACTACAGAATGTAGGCTGATTAGGACCATTTACTTGAAAAATTTTTATTCATTATATTTGAAACTATTAGTGTTCTTGGTCATTAATTTCTCCAACTATAAAATGAAAACAAGAGTATGTTGTTAATTACATTGTTACGATGTTACATTGTTAATTTCTTTTAAAAATGTGTGTTTTAAAAGAGTTACTATACATGTTTTACCAACATCACAGAATTATTATCATAGTTAACTCTCATTTTGGTTCGATTGTCATCTTTATGGGGGATTAAATCAAAGTATTTTGAGATGTCTGGCTCTCCAGCCTTACTGTTGTTTTCAGGACTTGTGCTTTCAAGTGTTATGGAATATGCACAGGACACAGTTGGGATGCAGAGATAAACCTCACCTAATAGGGTAGATGTCATTTCTGGGTACGGTAAACTGTGGGAAACAGAAATGTGTTCACTAAGGAAACCTGAGGTCACAACCTCCAGTTTCCTGAAGGAAATGCCAGAAATGCTGCAAAGACAAAAGGCTGGAAACATACTGGAATGTCTCTGTCCGTCTGTCTGCTGAGGCGGAAGGAATGACTTCATGTTACACTCACTTCCTAGAACTTTCATTAGAGTGGAACATAATGGAAAAGGGTCCATTTTGTTTCAGTGGATGATAAAATGTGTGTACTCTTAACTTAGCTTCATAAACACGGTGGTGACTCAGGACAGGGAGGAGGATGGTGTAGGGGAGCGGGCCAGGCTGTGGAGTGGGAGCTCACCTCTTCACCTGAGAGTGTGTGTCACTGAATGACTTCACTGGAAACATCAGGCAGCATGTGTTCAAGAAAGATGGATGGTCAGATGTGTGGTAAGAAACAAAAGCTATGACGAAGGAATCTTTGATTTTATCCTAATGTGAATATCTGGTTTTAAGTGAGTACCTTCTATCAAAGATGGAGAAACATCTCCTTGATTTTGTGTTCATACTCAAATATATACGTATAAAACTTTGGTTACAAAATGTAATATCGTTTAAGTGAAGTGAGGAACATATGGCGAGACTTGACATTTATATAAGTTCAGTCGGCTCAAAATGTTCGAACAATTACAAAATAACATGACGTAATACTTTATCCCCAACAACATTGGGTGATTGTAGTTTTGCGGAGCATTCAGATCTCATATAAGATGAACTATCATTCTTCCTTTCTGGTCTCTTTATATGGAGAAAACTTTGATTCTTTAACATAGTCGATCTAATCATATTACAGATTCAGAGACTGCAGTGGTAGTTTGAGTTCATGTCATTAGTTACTGTGTTTTATTTCACAACATCAACACAGTTTATTTATGGTATCTCTACTTTTCTTCTCCAATGTAAAAATTCTGATATATATGTTATAATTTTAATTCTTTTCAAATCATGGTAGATTCATTTCTGGCCCAGAGATTGCCCATGTTAAATTATGTCCAATGCATATCCAAACTGGGATTGTACTCTTTTGGTACCCTTTTGCATGCTTGTGTCTACGTTCCCTGTATCCCTGAGCTCTGTCACTTTGTAGCCAATTACAAGGAAGCTGAGCTTAGGAGCTTCTCTTCTGAAGGAAAACCTTGTGGGTAATGTTGGCTTGTGCTGGGGAAATCCTAGAGAGGACCTGAAATTCAAGTAGCTCTTAGTATTGCTTACAAGCCATTTTAAAATGAGAAGCAGGTGATAGTACTGGAGTGTCCCATATTAAAATATTCCATATATAAAACTGTCAAAGGTATGAAATTCTAAGTAGTTACTGGTTTAAGAATTAACCTGTAACTAAAGAACTGATATTCATCACACTATGTTAATGAGTGTCTGTGATCTCTGTAATGTTCAGCTGTTCTTTTTAAAAAATAGCTCGTCCCACATTTCTCATGGGGAGCCGAGTTTCTTGTGCACACCTACCTCCTTGGATCAAATTAGATTTGATCTCATTTATTTCCAGATTAGCTGTGTATTTTCTATAATAGGTTACGAACACCATGGGGTGGGTAATTACAATTAACTAAAGGAAACTTCGTAGGATCTGTTAAGAGTATTCTTCCCTGTGAACTCAGTGAGTTCTTCATGAAGAATCATAAATGACATCAGTTCCTCCAGTGTTCCTTCCTGCTTTTTTGATGTGCGTTTTACATGATTCAAAGAAAAGAGACTCAAAATTTTCTTTTATATCTACATATCCCTTGACTGCTACACCAACTGGACTGACAGACATCTTCTCAGAGTACTAGCAAGCTCTACTTGAATAACTAAATGCCCTTAGATTCTCAAATGGTCTACAAAGAACCAGGATTTTATTATGATCTTTTGTTTGAGACAAGATCTCACTCACTGTATAACTCTGACTGGTTTTGAATTTGCTGCTGTGGTCCAGGCTGGCATCATACACTTTGCAATTCTCCACCATTGTGTGGTATCAGAGATGTGTACGTCATGCCCTGCAAAAGATTTCTACTCACCCATAGTCAAAAAGAGCTAGAAGAGATAAGAGGGAAATAAAGGAAGGAGTGAGACTTGTAATTAATTCAGTCTCTTCACAGTCTTTGACAAACACCCCAGAATTCGGGCTCTGGTTGAAGAGCTCTTCCCTAGGACATCACATCTTTGGCTTCTGATGCTTTTTGTCCTTAGACTCAAGTAAGTCTTGTTGTTCTTAAGCTTCATTTAGATCCTTTTGAGGATCTCAACCTTGAGAGCTGAGAGACTCAACTCTCTGTGCAGCCACTAGTAAATGCCCAAGTGTAGGTGGCAGATTGGAATGGACAGAAATTACTATTTTTTGTGTCACTAAAGCATCATCATGGACATAACCAGCAGCTTCTTTTTAAACAGTGGGCCGAGAGTTTACATTTGGGTACACTCATATAATGCAATACTGTTCAGCAGTTTAAAAAATGAATCACTACTAATATTTTCAACAATTTGTCTGAATCCCAAAACTCTTATGCTGAATAAAAAAAATATGCCACAAAAGAGAACATACTGCATAGTTCATTTCGATGAAGTTTAAGAATACTAAAACTAACTGGGCATGGTAATGCATATGTGAAATCCCTATAGCAGGCTGAGGCAGGAGGATCACCAGTTCAAGGCCAACTTGGATACCTTAGTAAGGTCTTACCTGAAAAAACAAACAAATGAAAATAAGGGTAAGACTAATCTACAGAGGCACAGCGATTGTCTGCTAGTAGGGGCTATATTGGAGAGGAACTTTCCAAGTTGTCAACAGAGCTCTGTATCTTCATTTCTTAGGGTGTTGGTTTCTCAAATGTGTACATCTGGTTAAACTCAACAAACTATATTTACACACACGTGTGTGTGTGTGTCTGTGTGTCTGTGTGTGTTTGTGTATATTTTTGTACCTGAAAGTGAACTCAGGGACTCTCGCTTGCCAGGTAAGTGTTGTGCTGTTGAGCTACATCCTTGGCTCATATATTCTTATGATCTATGAAACTGAAAAACAAAACAAATAAACAAAAAACTGGATATGTTAGATTTCTACTGTGGAGTATAAACGATATCTGTGTCTCTGTGAGAGTATGGTGGGGTTCCACAGAGTTCCACAGAATGTGGCCAGAGTCCCAGAGTGTTTAGAAGGAGCACATGTATGTTTAACATGACCTCAAGCCCCAGAACCGACACATTAAACTGCTAAGTAATCACAGCCTGGTGTTATTCTTGCTTCCATAGGATGAGAATTTGGCTTGATTTTTGGTATTTGTAACCTCTAAGAATTTCTTTCTTAGAAGAGTCTAGGAATGAAACTGTCGTAATACAAGCTGACTGACCTTCAGATTTCACTCAGAACTGCAGAGAAGGTTATAAATGATCTTAGGAAAAGTAGACTTTTTTTGTAGTAATAAAGACTGAATGCAGGACTTTCATACCGTGCTAAATACCCAGCCTTTTTTATTATTATTTTTAATTTTGAGACAAGATCTCACTCAATAAATTTTCCTGGGCTGGACTCATACATGCAATCCTACTGCCTCAGCCTCCCACAGTGCTGGAATTACAGGCATGTACTACCATGCCCAGCTATGCATGGCTTTTCACAGACTGGCAAAAATATGGAAACATAAATTGTTATGTGCCAGACCATTTCTTACCATACACACAAGCGAACCTCTAAAGGCACTCAGCCAGATGATAACACTTGCAGTGGCTATGAGCACCGCATTGTTAGAAGTCGTGGGTAAGACACGAAGGTCAAGGAAGAGGCTAAGGCTTTATGAAGGTTTTAAAGCTTTGACGCTGTATAAGCCGTTTGCCTATTTGCAGCCCTGAAGGGTCCTTCCTTCAGCCGCTCCAGGTGTAGCTGGTCAGAGCTGTGACCATGGTCCTCACACGGGCTGTTACATGTGAAGCAAAGATGAAAATAAGACGGAAGGGCAGCGCCAGATGAGCTGATAAGGGCTGGGAAGGTGCCCAGTTGCTTATCTGTTCCCCCGCAGCTCTACTCCTGTAGCTGCCTTTTCTTTTCTGCTGCTTTGCTGACAGCAGGGAAGAAGGAGCAAGACATGACGGAGCAAGCATCGGTGTGGCGGTGCTGCCCTCCTGCTCCTGCTTCCTATACCCCTCAACGGAAGTACGGGCTGCGCGTGCGCGCCGGCTGCTGGGCCTGGCGACCCATCCACAGTAGATTACAGAGCTTGCGGGGTTTGCTCTGGTGGCCCCTTCCCCTCGGGATCCAGGAACCTCGACATGCCATGAAGTAATTCTTTTTTCTCTTCAGTAATTTGTTCACCACCCTTCACCTGCCCCAATACTGTGCATTCTTTAGCAGGGTGACAATAATTTTACTTAGTAAGTGTGCTAAACGGTGGCAGCTTTTCACCTTGGAGTTTTATTTAACATCTCTAACAAAATTAAATAATAAGGACTTAATTCCTATTTGGAATGAGCATTATTTGCTTTTGTAGACGTTGGGGTAAATATCGGTTTTGGCATTCTGTTTTTCAGATTGTTCTGAGTGAAAAAGAGTGAACTATGAAATCAGAGCATTCAGCACTGTTTTCAGTTTCTGTCTCATCTTAGTCGTGCTCTTCTTTCTAGAGCAGTAGTGTGGCCCGTGCCGAGTGCAGCCACTTGGGTCTAAAGTGTAAATGCAGTGTACATTTGAGTCGTCCTAGTATCCTGGGGTTTAAAGTTAGAGCTTTCACTTTGAGCTGGATATCCAACCCTTTAAAAATTTTCTATTTTGAGAGACAGGGTCTCACCTAAATTGCTACAGTGCCCAGGTTGACCTCAAACTGAGGCAATCCTCCTGCCTTGGCCTCCAAGAGTATTAGGATTATGATTATGGGCAGCACACCTGGCTTAGGTGGTATCCTTATTCAACTAAGATTTAAAACAAAAAGGAGATAAAAACTGCATAATTTAAGAGGAAACATGATGGGTGTTTTTAATCATCAGTGTTATTGAGTTGCCCCATTAACTGTACTCTGTGACAGATCATACAAGATTTCAGAAAGGGTACATGCAGATTGTTTGAAGACTGAAGTGACCACTCCATACTGGGAAACTGAGGCTAAGACCCTGTGCAACACAAGAATTCTGCATAGTGGTCTTACTCAGCAGCCCACTGAGTACAACATCACTGGTTTACATCTACTTGTTTTTTTATTTTATTTTTTGTTTTTTGAGACAGGGTCTCACTTTGTAGTTCAGGCTGGTCCTGACCTCACTATGTAGCCCAGGCGATGCTCCGACTCACAGAAATCCTCCTGCCTCTGCCTCCCGAGTACTGGGATTACAGGCGTGAGCCACCACACTGTGGTATATGGTTACTGGGGATTGAATTTGGGACCTTTCACTTGCAAAGCAGGCACTGGAACCACTGAGCTAAATCCCTGGCCCTCCACTTGCTATTTTTATTGGAAGAACTCTCATAAATGCCAGTGGTTAGGGATGATGGTGCATGACTATCACCCCAGCATGCTGAAAGGCTGAGGCAGAAGGATCACAAGTCTGAGTCTAGACTGGGCAACGTACTGACTTGATGATATCCTTTCTGAAAAAAAATTTTTAAAAAGGCAGGGATGTTGCTCAATGCAATGGCCCACGGTTTACACCCTAGTACTCCACACCCCCCCACACACACACGTGCGCACGCACATACACACACACACACACACACACGAGTAAAATAGTGCAGAAGCCTGCTCACCAGCACCAGGTCCACCCCTCATCAAGGCATAAGGTGCCCTAGCTAGTGGAGGAGTGGATTTATTGTTTTTTATTTCTAATTTCAGAATTTATTTTGTTCCTGTCTAGACACTTCAGAGAAAAACAAATGTAAGTCCCCATTAAATAAGAGAAGACCGGTAGAGTTAAATGACTTGTAAAGACATTAGCTGTCATATGTCTCAAGACTGTTCTCTCCCCACGCCCTACAGATCTACAGGACCAGAAATAGTGGTTAGCTCTCACATGCTGTTCTGCCTCAGCGGGCTTCATGCGGCCACCTGCAGAAATAGTTCTTGGTTTCTCTTCCTCGTCTGACGCTAGTCAAAGAAGCTTTTAGAAAAACAGGCATTTTCATATTCCCATTTTCATGTTCAAAGCGAATTAAAAGTATCAATGAATACTGAGATTATTCAATCCAGGAAAGACTTTGCTTCAGTTAGGTAGATAGCTTATGTCAACATTTTTTCCCAGCTGAATTTCTATGTTAGCACCTTAGTAACTGAACATTTGTAAGAAAACTTAGAAGACATCAAAATAGTATGCTAATTCATAGAGCAAAAGAGCCTATATGATGACATATAGTTTGGAAAATAGTTTTTTGTTTTACATTACTTAATATAGTCTTATTATTAACTTTTAAATTATATTTATTCAATGTTTTATGTTGTGATTTATGATTTAAAATTGGAGGCAGGATTGATTTGCAAAAATTAAAATGTGTTTTAATAATTCAAACATCTGTAAGTGATTTATGTGGAATGGATTCTGCCCTCTGTTTATTTTTGAAAGAATTTACACAAGCCGATTCGCTGAACTTGGTGCCGCAGTGCTTGTAAGGAAAATGCCTAGTTTGTACCATCTTGTGCTTCAAGGGTTCTGTAGAGACAAGAGCTGCACCAAAGTATCTGTGACGTGTGGATGAGGATGACTTTGATTTCTAGGATTTGGTGTCTTTTCTACACTTACTCAGGCTTTGATTACATATATAAAGAAGTCTGTTATGTCTTGTATCATTTATGTCCCCATAAAGCCTCATGAAGTCATAGGTGGGGGTTTTCAGAGGTGGCTGGATCTAGAGTGTATGACATGGAATCAGGGTGGGATGCTGGGATTAAGGGTGCTGCACCCTGGGGGTCAGTGCTGCCCACCCGGAGGCAGGGAAGCCCGGACAGGACATAAGGTCTAGAAAGAGAGCTGCTGTTGCGACTTGCTTCTTGGTTCTTCACTGCGTCGCTGCTTGCTGCCCTCTTCCTGCCTTGAACTGTTTCTCCTGTCTTGAACTGTGGTCCCCTTTTTGCTGGTCACCTTTCCTTGGAGTCAGCCAACTATGAACTGAAACCTTTATAAATGGTGAGCTACCATGAACTTTTTCTCCTTTGACTCTGAGTGTTGAGTATTTTGTTGCAGCAATAAGAAAAGTAACTGAGAGAAGGCCTAGCTCGGGCATTCTTATAAAGCCCACATTACTTACTAATCAAGATACTAGAGTGTATATAGACAACTGGTGTCTTAAGAATTTAAATGTCCGGAGAAGCTAGCTACCACCAGTCTAGTAGGATTTTTATACCTAAATATACATCAGATTTTCCACTATAGAATTAAAAAATTGCTCAATCTTTTGCTTGCTCTCTGATACATGGAGTGAATTACTAGTTTCTTCTTAAAGTGAGAATTTAGAATTAATGTATTAATTCAATGCAGTGTTCAACATTATTTGAAAATCTGAAGTATTTTTAACAAGAAATGGATGATAGGGTTGGGGATTTAGCTCAGTGGTTCCAAAGCCTGTCTTGCAAGAACAAGGGCTCGTGTTCTATCCCCCAGTAACCACATACAACAGTGCCAGGTGTGGAGACTCAAACCCACCAGCAATGAGAACCACATATCACAGTGTTGGGTGTGGCAGTTCATGTCTATAATTACTGTAGTTGGGAGGCAGGGGCAGGAGGATTGCTGTGAGTTCAAGGCTGTGCTCAGGCCCAGCCTGAACTACAAAGGGAGACCCTGTCAAAAAAAAAAAAAAAAAAAAGAAATGGATAATAATTTTTTCTTTGTGTTTGGTAGTACCTGGTGATCAAATCTAGAGTTATTCTGTCATTGAGTTACATCCTGGATATTTTTATTTATTATCTTTTATTTTGAGATAGGGTCTCATTACATTGCCCAGGCTGACTCAAACTTTCAATTCTTCTGCCTCAGACTCCCAAGTAGCTGAGATTACAGGGGTGTGCCATCACA